>CAUYSK010102326.1:0-41797 GCA_963575035.1 Avahi laniger
TCCTAGCACTCTGCGAGGTCGAGGTGGGCAGATTGTTTGAGTTCAGGAGTTCGAAACCAGCCTGAGCAAGAGTGAGACCCCATCTCTACTAAAAATAGAACAAAATTAATCAGACAACTAAAAAATACATAGAAAAAAAAAATTAGCCGGGCATGGTGGCACATGTCTGTAGTCCCAGCTACTCGGGAGGCTGAGGCAGGAGGATTGCTTGAGCCCAGGAGTTTGAGGTTGCTGTGAGCTAGGCTGACGCCATGGCACTCTAGCCCGGGCGACAGAGTGAGACTCTGTCCCAAAAAAAAAAAAAAAAAATATGCATAGTATGATCCAATTTGTAATATAGATATATTATGTATAGAAAAATATGAAAGGCTATATACCAAAGTGTCAACAATAGTTATTTCTGGATGGTGGGATTACAGGTGATTTTTCTTATTTCTAATTTTTATACAATTATCATATATTGCTTGTATAATAAGATAATACATTATTCAAGGGAGTATTTACAAAAAAACTTTTGAGAAATTTCATTTGTCTTTCCCTGTCTTCTACAGTTTTTTTTTTTTTGAGACAGAGTCTCACTCTTTTTGCCCGGGCTAGAGTGAGTGCCGTGGCATCAGCCTAGCTCACAGCAACCTCACACTCCTGGGCTCAAGCGATCCTTCTGCCTCAGCCTCCCGAGTAGCTGGGACTACAGGTATGCGCCACCATGCCCGGCTAATTTTTTCTATATATTTTTAGTTGTTCAATTAATTTCTTTCTATTTTTAGTAGAGACAGGGTCTCACTCTTGCTCAGGCTGGTCTCGAACTCCTGAGCTCAAACAATCCGCCCGCCTCGGCCTCCCAGAGAGCTAGGATTACAGGTGTGAGCCACCGTGCCCAGCCTTCTTCTACAGTTTTCTTTAGAATCAGGTATATTCCTTAAAATGATTTAATTTCCTAAAAATGACTAGTTTCAGAATAATAATTTAATTTGCAGGAGAGGAATTTCTTATGAAACTTGAAAAATGCTGGGTTGATAATCTGTGGATGGTTCAGTAGTTTAGGTTTGTAACAGAGGTGATTTTTAAAAAGTGAAAAGTTGCTGTCAGTTGGTGCCCTTCTTTCACTTTGTTATCATTTTTGGCCGAATATACATGTTCGATGTTTTTAGGTTGATACTCTTGAATAAATTTAATTTTGCAGTAAGGTAGTAAATAAAAGATGCAGTTTGACAAAGGTCCCAAGAGCTTAACACCTGGAAAAATATCTTTTAAAAATATCATCTAATACATAATTCTTTATTTAAATAAAATACATTATTAACTGCTCATGCAGTATAATTTCCGGGGTCCTGAGAAAGTTCTTTGCTCCTAAACTTTGTTTTGAGTGATGTTTTAATTTCCTTCAGCAGGAAACAAAACATTTCATTCCAATTTGATTTAAGGCTTTACAGTTTCAAGCAACAGTTAAGCTAAGGGGCAAATGACTGACAGTAGACCCTTTTCTGGTTTTAACCACAGAGGGGATGAGACTGTAAGTGTCCATCAAGGAAGGCAAGAATCAGGCACAGGAAGAGGGTTTGGTGGAGAGGTGGCAGGATGCTGAAGCAAAACTCTACCTAGTTCACGTAGGTTCCTGGGTCCTCTCCAGTCTTCAAGACTGACACAATAAGAGAAGTTGAGGAAGAAAATTACATTGTATTTTTTCATTAACCTTCTGTCTCAGCACAAAGTTAAGCAAATCACCAATAATCCACTTTTCTATTATACAAACAACACAAAATACCCTTGATGGGTCAGTGTCCTTGAGCATGTGTAACCAAGGAAAGAACTGCTCTATGCCTTCGGGTCATTCCCCGCAGAGTTTTTTGTGTCACCTGTTGAATCGGTTTTTCTGGAGTCTGGCCTATATGTGATTTTTGAATAATAAAAGGAAATGTTTGAGGTAGGATTAGTGAGATACCCTTCTGAAGTTACAAGATTGGGGTGTGACAGAATGTTGGGCTAATTGCTCATTTGGGAAATAGAAAACTTTTAGTCTCCTGCCTAATACTTCACATATGACTTTTAAGCACATAACAGAGCTGATAAACACACAATTTGTTGTAGATTATTGAAACTGAGAAATACTCACTAGGAACATTATCTTAATACTTGTGGCAGGCTTGTGGCCAAATTTATCCATAAGAGACATAGAAATTGTAGAAGTTTCCTATATAAATTATAGGTATATACTAGTAGCTAATAATTACAGTAAATTAAGAAAAAAACTAAGTCAAAAGTCAAGTTAATTAGTTAAAAATTAAATTGTTTAGAATTATTTTCTAATTTAAACTTGATTGCTGAATTGATACATAATTGGATCGCTCGTATCATCTCATCCCCATGCCTGACAGGAGGCAGCTCAGACTTCTCACTGGGATCTGGTATGCACATCTTCAGGTTAGTCAAAGTGTGAGAGTGAGCAAATTTTATCACAGGCAGCAGTGAGTTGTTTTGAGGCTGAAATGTGAGACGTCTTTCCATGAAAAGCTTGCAATCCAAAGCCAGGCCAGTCCTTTAGCAGAGTCATCAATATGAAGAGCTCTGCAGAATGGAGGCTTGGAACACAGCAGGAAGGGGGTGAGAAAAGGGGGTGTATCTTTAGGGAAAACATTTTCGGAGTCTTGGAACCTAACCAAAGATCTATTTTGTAGTTGACCTATGGCTTTTCTGTAGCCAAGAGCCTTGCTGTATCAGCTATTATTGGTCCTGCTCAGATAATACCCTTCACATAAGTCACACTGAATTTTTGAATTCTTCTTAACTCTTTTTACTCGCCCACTGCCCCCCACTCCCCTTACCCCCTTCCTTTGCTTGGGCTAATTTTCTGTATGAATTTCACTTTTCAATTTGCCCAATGTGATCCTACCTATTCTTTGAGATTTATCTCCTTTGGGAAGCCTTTTTTGATTCCACAATCAGATATTAGTTTTCATTTATTTATTGCACTGAAAAATCACTTCTGAGCATTATTTTGTAGTGGGAGTTAGCTAAGTGGAGGAGGTGGTGGTGAAAGTATTCTAGGCAAATGGAACAAAGCATGTGCAAAAAGCTGGAGCCGAGTGAGTTCTTGGCACATTTTGAAACCTGAGCTTCGTTTGTTATCTATTATTGGAACTTAATTGGTGAAGGCGTGGGGTGAGGTTGATGAGAAGATGAGAAGGTAAACTGAGGGAAGGTAAACTCCTTAGAAATAAAGTTTGATGAAACTATAATTAAATGAGAATTTTGAGCAATTACAGTCAGAGAGACTGAACATATTCTGTAATTTGTGTTAGGATTCCAAATAAAAGGAGGTGACCATTCCAGGAGAAATGTGAATAGCTTTAAATAATGAGGAAAACAAAAGATCAGTAGATCAGGGTCAGGACAAATATTTCCTTATAGATAGGACCTATTCTAAAGCCTCCCGTAAACAAATGTTTACATAGCAAACCTATAACTCCATTCAAATCTGCTCTTGGAAAAGTTTGGAAATCTTTGTAGACGAGATGGTTTTATACTAAAGGAAGATCAAAATTAGAATCTGAACTGCAGGTGCATTTTTTGAGAAGCAGATTGAATCATGCTTAAGTTAATTGCAACATGATTCTTAAACTTCTGTGTAGGTCATAATTTGGAGCTGTTATTATCTTAATGTATAGAGCTAAGGCACCTCCTCAGGTCATGCAAATAATATATTCTGTTCTGGATGAAATCCAACTGAGAGATTCTTTCAAGATGTGTGAAATTCCTGTACAATGCCTCTATTTAATGTTAGTTGTTAGCTCCTTTTCCTCTGACCAGGAAAGGTAAAGAATAACAGCAACATTCCCCAAATTTGTCTAAATATCAGAATCATGTGAATGAATCCTTGAAGGAATCTCAAGGTTCTCCTCAGCCTAAATGAAGCAGCATCCCAATGGGCCATCTTGGAAATATGCATTTTAATATACACCTTGCCCCAGGGGTTCTGATGAAGACTTGGACTCCCAACAACACGTGTGTATCCTCTCTCTGTTATTAAGAGGACTGTGCAGAAAGAAAAGGAAAATGAATTGGAGTGAGAGTAGAACAGTTCTGATACTACTATATGCTTCCACTCTCCATGTGATTTAATGGATTATTTATTTTACAATTAATTTACCCTTTACCTATGATCTGACAGTTTATTTATTTTACAATTAACACAAAGCAAGCAGGTCATCTCTAAAATTATTATTTTTAGGCCCTGGATTTCCAAGTATTATCATCTTTTGCCTACTGAAATCCTTGACATTTTCCAAATATACCTCCAAGAGCAGAAGAGAATTGGTCAGTTGGCTTCATAGCATAAGCATTACATTAGCGGTAAAATCCTTTGGAATAATATCTATATTTCAGCAAATTAGCTTTACAAGCCCCTGATTAGCCAGGCAACATTGTGCATCTTTCCAGAGTTCGGTGTATGTTTGGTAATAATGTGAAGGTGAATAAAAGTGATCTGCTTTGTGGTTAGGGGATTGGCCAATCATACAGGTGTGATGTAGGGAGTTGAGGCAAACACTTTCCCTCTAACCTGATTTCTAATGTGATTGAAATCTAGTAGCTAAAGCTTAATCCATCGATCCTTTAAAAATACAAATAAATCTCTCTCAAGATATTTGTGCTTTTGTGAGAATAAAGAATGTCTAGAGTTTTAGTATGTGTAGTACTGATACATGTGTATGTGAGTGTGTGTGAGAGAAAGAGAGAGGTAAAAATAGGGAGAGGTGATCTATCAATGAGGAAGAATAAAAACAAAGATGTTGGAACCCCTAGTTCCCGGATTCATTTGCTACATTTCCTCCTGATGGTGTTTCAGTTTAAAGGTTAACCACGGGGCACAGTGCTGGGGACTTGCTTCTGCCCTCTCAAAAATTATGGTTTGCAACCTCCCTTGTCCACTTACCAGTCAATAGTTTCTAAGCTTTGTGCTGCAGGAACTGTAAAGAATAGTCTTTCAGAAAGTTTGTTTAGTGCTCTCCAGGGTGCTGAAAGCTGAAACAGAGAAAATTTATGGCATTAGATGCTCAAGTTTTGGTGCTGCTTCTGAAATACAGAGCCTCTTGACACATATTTCCAAAGGGATATTTATACCTCTTTTTAATGTGCATTAAGAGAAGAAAAATATTTGACCAGCTTATTAGATGATATTTTTAATGTCTAATGCACTTTTTCAAAGTCAGATTTATTAAGGTATAATTTACATATTATAAAATTCATCGCTTATAAGTGTACAGTTTGATACATTTGATAATGTATATAATCATGTTACCACCACTACAATCAAAATATAGAACAGTTTTGCCACCTCTAAACATTCATGCCCCTTTGTCATTAACCCCTCTTCTCCACAGCTCGCGCTTGGCAACCATTAATCTGAATTAAGTTCCTATAGTTTTGCCTGCCATAGTATCAAATAAATGAATCATACATTATGTAGCTTTTTGAGACCAGCTTTTTCACTTAACATAATGCATTTGTGATAAACCCATGTTATTGTGTAAACTAGAAGTTCATTTCCTAAAATTCCTGAGTAATATGGAATTATGGATTACCCGTTTGTTTATCCATTTGCCATTTCAGAGACAGTGGGTTGTTTCCAATTTTTGTGATTGTGAATAAAGCCAGCATAAATGTCCACATACAATTTTGTGGGTGTGTGTGTGTATGTGTGTAAAAACACATTTTTATTTCTCTTGGTAAATTTAGGACTGAGATTTTGGGTTATATAGTAAATGTATATTAAAGTGTATAAAGAACTGACAAATTGTTTTCCAAAGTAGTTATACCAGTTTGTATTTCAGCCAGCAATAAATGAGAGTTCCATTTTCCCCACATCCTTGCTATTATAGAAACTTGGTATTGTCACAATTTTTAATTTTAACTACCTTTATAGGTATATAGTGATATGGCATTGTAGTTTTAATTTTCATTTCCCCGATTAATAATGCTGAGCCTCTTATCATGGACTTATTTACTATCTCATCTTTAGTGAACTGAGTACTAACATCTTTTGCCCATTTTTATGGGATCGTTTTATTATTCAATTATAATTATATATAAATATATATTTTTATATATACTATATATACATACTGTATACAAGTCCCTTATCAGATATGTTCGAGTAATATTTTTTCAATCTGTTTTATCTTTTAATTTTTTAATAGTGCCTGCCCAAGAGAGGATTTGATTTTGATATGGCCCACATTATTAATTTTTTTCTATATGACTCATTCTTTTTGTGTTCTATCTTAAAAAAATGCCTAATCCTTGGTTAAATTTATCTTCTGTATATAATTTAGGATTTACATTAAGTTCTATAATGCATTTAAAGTTGATTTCTCAAGGTTTATTTCTTGTTTTATTTTGTTTTGCATGTTATTGTGTAATTATACCAGCACCAGCATCATTTGTTGAAATGACTTTTCCCTTTCCATGAGAATACTTTGGCATCTTTGTTGAAACATAGTTGATTTTATATGTGTTGTGTTATTTCTGTATTATCTATTCTGTTTTAGTTATCTATGTCTGTCTTTATTGCAATGCCACATTGTATCGATTAATGCAGTCTTATAATATACGTTGAAATAAGGTAATATCAATATCAGTCTCCAAACTTTCTTCTTTCTCTAGATTGCTTTAGGTTCTTTTATTTTTCATATAAATGTTAAATCAGCTTGTCAATTTCTACAGAGAATTCTGCTGGGAATTTTATTATGTTTGCACTGAACTTTTAGATCAATTTGGGGAGAAGAGATACCTCAACAATATGGAGTCTGCTAATCCATGAACACAGTATATCTCTTTATTTTTGTAAATAGTATTTATTTTCTCTCATCAATGATTTATAGTTTACAAGTCATGTACATAGTTTGTTAGATTTATCCACAAATCATTTATATTTCTGATGGTATTATAAATGGTACTGATATATAACAATTTTCAATTATTTACTGCTAGAAAATAGAAACATAATTGAATTTGTATATTGACCTTCGAGTAACTAGATCATTCAATAGATGTGATAACTTATTTGAAATTTTCTATCTAGATAATCATGTTGTACGTGAATAATGTACTACTGTATATCTTTTACTTCCTGTTCTTGTCTTTTTTTTTTTTTTTTCCTGAAACAGGGTCTTGCTCCGTCAGCTAGGCTAGAGTGCAGTAGTACAATCATAGCTCACTGTGACCTCAAATCCGTGGGTTCCAGCAGTCCTCCTGCCTCAGCCTCCTGAGTTGTCTCAGACCCTTAGACCATCCTCCTGCCTTGGGCTCCTAAAGTACTAGGATTACACACCCAATCCTTGTTCTTGTCTTATTGAACTGACTAGAACCTCCACTGTAATGATCAATAGTGATGGTGGGAGCAGACATCCTTATCTTGCTTTTGATTTTAGTACAAAAATAATATTTATCATAAACTATGATGCTGTACATATTTTATAGGTGCCCTTTGTCATGTTGAGGAAGAACTTTTCTCTTAGTTTGCTGAAAGATTGTCATAAACAAGTATTAAATTGTGTCAGTTGCTTTTTTTGTTTCTGTTAATATGGTCATGATTTTTCTTTTTTAGTCTTTTTTAATAGATAATTTCACTGATTGACTTTTTTAATGTTGAACCAACTTTGATTTCTGGGTAAATCCCCATGGAATGTTATCTTTTTATATATTATTAAATTCAATTTGATAGAGATTTTGTTCCTAAGTTTATGAGGAATACTGGTGTTTTAGTTTTCCTTAATGTCTTTTTCTGGTTTTGTTATAAGGAAAAACCTGGCTTAATAAATTGAGTTAGAAAGTGTTTTCTTTTTCTCTATTTGTCTGGAAGAGTTTGTGAAGGTCTTCAAATTCAGATTCTCTAATATTTGTAGGCCTCCTGAGGCTACCTAGTTTTTTTTTAAGTGGGCTTTGGGATTTTGTGTTTTTCAAGGAATTTGCTTTTTTCAAGTTATATTGTCAAATTTAAGGGCATAAACTATTTATAATATTTCCTTATTTTTATTTTAACTTCTATAGGAACTGTAGGATACTATTACATCATTTTATATTCCTGGTATTAGTAACCTGTGTCTTACACTTTTATCTTTGATTATACTGGCTAGAGATTAATCAATTATATTGATCTTTTCAGAGAACCAGATTGTGGTTTTATTGATTTTTAAAAATTTTACTTATTTATTTCAATTTCATCGATCTCTTTATTTTTCTCTTTTATGCTTGTGTTGATTTTTGATTTAGATATTTATTATTTTCTAATATAAACACTTAATGTTACAAACTTCTTCATAATTATTGCTTCAATTATATCTTGCAAACATTGATACATTGTATTTTTATTTATTTTTAACTTAAAATATTCTAAATTTTTCCTTGTGATTACTTATTTGACTCATTGGCTATTCAAAGTGCATTGTTTGATTTTTAAATACTTAGACAATTTCTAGTTATCTTTCACTTTTTAATATGTAGTTTAATTCATTTCCTTTTCATCAAATATTCTTTATACTGTTTCAATATTAAAATTTTCTGAGATTTTTATTATTATTCAATATATGGTCTATACTGATACATAGGCACATGAAATCAATATGTCTTTTGTTATTGTTGGAGGAAGCATCCCATAAATATTAATTTGGACAAGTTGTTGGTTAGCATTTTTCATGACTTCAGATACTTACTGATTTTCTGTCTAATTATTACATTAAATATTAATAGAGGAGAATTGAAATCTCCAAGCATAATTGTGAATTTGCCAATTTCTTTTGTATCAGTATTCATTTTATACATGTTATTTTTGAATGTATTTTTTGAATATACACTTAGGATTCGTATATTTTTTCAATGAGTTGATTGTTTTAACATTATCTAAGTTGCTCTTTATACCCTATAACATTTTTCATTCTGAAATATACTTTATCTTATTTCAAGGATATAAACTTTCTTTAGTGTTTGCATGTTGCAGCTTTCCATCTTTTTAATTTTAACTTATCTATATTTTTATATTTAATATAAATTTCTTGTAGGCAATTACATATTTAATGTTTCAGGTATGCAGCATCTTTATATTTAACATGACTTTCTTACAGGAAGCATAAACTTGGATCTTTTAAATCCCACATGGTAACTATGACTTTTAACTGGAAATTTTAGACCATTTGCATTTAATATAATTATTTACATATTTGCATTTAAATCACCCATCTTGCTAGCTGTTTTCAATATATATCTTTTTTATAATTATTTTCTTCTCTGCCTTGATTTTTTAATTATGTATTTTTTATGAGATTGCATTTTATCTCCACTATTTCCTCATTAATTATATCTCTTTTTCATTTTGGGGTCTTTATAATATATATCTTTAACTTATTACAATTTACCATCGAATATTATATCATTCTACTGCAGTATAGATTTCTACTTCCTCTATCTTTTGTGGTATTATTGTCATATATTGATATATATGTTACAGAACACATAATGAATTATTATAATTTTTGGCTTTAAACAATTATCTTTTAAAAGAATTAAAATGAGAAATAATGTTTTTGATACTCTTATTTTTTTATCTTTTCCAATGCTCTTCTTTCCTTTGTGTAAATCTAAATTTCTATCTTTTGCTAGAACTTCCTTTAATATTTTTTGTAGTGTATGTGTACTAGCAATGAATTATTTCTGCCTTTACTTATTTGAAAATAATGTGTTTATTTTACCATCATTTTTAATCCATTTTTTAAAATTTATTACGAAGTGATTATTGAGCATTTACTATGTATCAGGCTCTATGACTATGTGTGTGTGTGTGTGTGTGTGTGTGTGTGTGTGTATATATATATATAGATATATATATATATATATATATATATATATGCACCTAACCTGGTCCTGTTGTAGAGAAATGATCTGAGAAGTCTTTTTTTTTGTTGTTATTTTTAAGAAAGTAACATACTAGTTACTTTCTTAGAAGGGAACTACAGGCTAAATCACAAATGCAGTGAACATACCTAGTGAAAGGCACTAATGTTTTTGTACAATCAGCCCCCAAAATTAGCATGTTCTGTTTTCCAGAGTTAGACATTCTTAATAAAATCAAGTGGTTTTGAACCGACTAAATTTTGGTCATTTTGGTGTGTATTTTAGCAGAATTATAGCATGTACTGTTGCATTTCACAGCAGATAAACAAATTTGGTAGGTTTTGCTTTCCGAAGTTAGTACTTATTTTAAAAAAAGATTGGGCCCCTCAGATGATTTGTTGTCAACAATGGGATTTCCATGAATTCATCAAGAACATATTTGTTATATATATTATGTGGCATATTTTTAATATGCTTTAGAACAAACATAAGACAATGAAACATGGTTTGCTCGTTCCTCTTTAGTAAAGGCACTAAGAGAAGAGCAGTCTCTTCTCTTTTCCCTAAATGTTGTCTACAAAATTGCCGATTGTCACATGTTTATTTTCAAGTAATAAACAATTGACAGCCTGGTAAATAGTGCCACAAATCCATTTGAAGTTTCAGCTAGCTCTAATAACTATTTTCATCCAGGAATGTAACTAGGGGAGATAGGAGTAGAGGGAGAGGGGCTCATTTCTTCCCCCAGTACAAGTGTCTTCTCACTCAAAGATATTAGATTTTGTAAATTCTAATTTAGAGTGGCAGCAAGTACAAACAGAAGATGCAAACAGCCAGGTGCTATGTAGTTCAGTTTTGCTACTCTTCCCTTGAGTAACATTTTCTTAACAATCGTCAGATATTGGATTAACTTCATGATCCAACAACGTAGTTTAAATGGCATACCTGGTATTTTTCTTGCATTATGTGTGCTTTGATAAGAATAAACTCTAGACTCCAATATTTAGAAATCAGAGCTGAATATGATTTAATAACATCACAGTATAAGGAAGAGGATTGTGAAACTGTTACTTAAAATGTTTAGGATAGGCTATATTTGGTTAAAGTGTGGAGAGAGGGTGCTGGTAAAGTTAAAATCTGAGAAAGGGTTTAGAAGAGTAGAAATGACATTGATACTGAATTCCACTGGTACTAGTTTACCAGAGATGATGAAGCTTGGGGGAGAATGTGCTATGAAAGTTGATTTATGCATGTGCTATCATCTTATATAATCCTCACAGCATCCCAAAAAGGCACCTTTTTCAAGTCACATTTTATGAGTGGGATCATTTAGGCTTAGGAAATTTACATATTTTGTTCAAAAATATTCTAGTAGAAGCAGAATTGGAATTTGCACCTATATCTGACTCCAAACCTCATGTTTTTTATCAGTAAAAGACTCAATTTAATTCATTGGATCAATGCATGTCAGGTATCTACAGTGTTGAGTGCAATGATGGACACTTGGAACACAAAGAAATGTTTCCTACCTTTGAGTGATTTATAGCCTCTTGAAAAAACTTAGCAGGTAAACTGATAGTGTGAGAGAGATTTAAGGTCTGTAATAGAAGCGTCAGCTGTCCAGGGAGTGCCCAAAGGATGGAGTGATCAATCCTCCCTTGGAAAAGTGGGCTCCAAACAGACCTCCTGGTTTGATGTGATGTTTCAGATGAGTCCTGAAACATGAACCTGTGTTCAACAGTGCAACAAGCAGATGATAAGGACAAGAAAGGTTATTCCAAGGAAAGTGAGCAGTTTGAGCAAAGACGAAGACATCAGAGCTTTTCAAGGGGTACCTTACAATAGATCAATTCACTAGGATAGCTTTGGTGCCTTGAGGAAATGAAACACACAGAGTTCCTTTTGATACCTTGTAAAGCACAACTTGGCAAAAACATCACCGAGTGATGCACCCAGTGGGGCGATGTCTCTCTGACATTGTACATACAAGAGGGACCTTTCATTGAACAAAATCATTTTGAGTAAATGAGAAAACTAGGGAACAGACTTTTGAATCTTATAAAAAATTGAAAAATGCTGGTTTGATCAGGGAAAATAATGAGCTTCGCCTGGAATTAGGGGGCTCTGTGAGGACAATTAGAACCAAAAGTTAAGGTTTTAACACATCACAGTAAGAAAGGTTATACATAAACAGATGGCTTGCAGTTTCTAAATAAAATGAATATTCACAAAGTAAAATCTTGATTAGAAGGAGCAGAACTTCAGTTGATGAACTTGGGCAGAGAAGTGGTAGTTGAGAGAGAAGACTGAAATGGAATTAGGCAACTGCTTACGACAGAAGTACTAAAAGTTGACTGCAAATGAGAATCACCTGGGCTACTTTAAAAGATCTAAATAACCAGCTTTCACTCCGTAGCAGTTAAATTACAGTATCTGAGAGTGCTACACAGGCATCAGCATTTTTAAAGATTCTCAGTGATTCCAACTTGCAGCAAGATTTGGGAACCAGTGGCCTAGGACCGGCATCTACTACACTTTATACTTCCTCAAGTTAGTTGTATGTAGCAAAACTCTGCCATCAAAAAGAAATAGTGAGAGAGATTACTTTTCTTTTTAACTGCTTATAAATGCTATTATCTACACCAGGAATTGGAAGCCTGATGGAATTTTTAAAACATACAATCTTTATGTTGCTTCTCCCGCTTATATTTGCAAAACACCTGTGCTATTTTGTCTGTCATTATAAATCTTAGAATAAGACATGACTGATGACTCATTATTATGTGCTGAAAATCAGAGATGACAATGCATACCAAGTACTGTTCACATGGCACCTTTCCCAGAACACCTAAGCCACAAGAAAATACTATTGTAAATTCTCACTTTGTTCTGTGGATTGGTGGGACAGTGAGCTTACCATTCTTTTTATGAAAGAGCAAAGTGAGATGCAAAAAGCTGAAGCTATATAACCTAGGTTTATCGATTTTCATGCCCAGATAGTGTCTATTGTCTCTGCACTGCCTGATGGGCCCAGCCTAAGCTGACATGATTAAAGCTGGTGCCAAAAATACTATTTTTAGGTAAAAAATAGCAAGCTGAAAATTTTGGTTTATAATCAATATATTTACCCCAAAGGTATCACATTTCCAATGAAATGCCTAGAGATTAAAGTAGGGTTTGTGAGGAGGCAACACTTAAAATATACACTAAGAAATAAAGATTATTATTCCTAAGAATAATTCTAAGTATATTAATCCACATACAAATCAAGAAGTATTTATTGCACAACTACCATGTCCTTAATATTCACTGGGCACCATGATACAAATAAACAGAAGACAATTTCTTTGTATAATAAGGTTACAATTTGTGTAAGACGGCTTCTTGGTATAAAGATGTTTTCAATATATTGGTGGGCTAAGATAGCACTTGCTGTAAAATCACCACATAAAGTAACAGTATATAAATTTTTGGTAAAGCTAATGAGAGAAACTTGATCTTGTCCCATCATAGAATGAGAGGAGTAACTTATCTTTTATAACTTACCTTCAATAATATAGGAAAATATGTTAATCTCATAGTTTAGAAGATACACATCAAAAAAGTTGGGAAAGAGGAGATTAATATGAGAAACTTTAAGAAGTTTTTCTTTGTGTAAATGGAAGGGAAAACTATGGAGGAAAGAAGAGCTCCTTGAACAAAAGATCAATAAAGTTCCATATATAAAACCCACTCAGCTTCTTCTAAATTACTCCTCATATAACCCATAGTGAATGGGGGAAAAGAACTGCATATCATGTCACTTTAATAAATTCCTCCTTTAGACTATCAGTAACTTTTCCATTAGATTCTGAGTCCTTTGTTAATAGGAACAGCGTTTTATTAATCTTTGATTCCTCTGCACAAGTGCAAGGGCCACGCATATAAAAAGAATTTGATGATTGTGAAACTTACCTTCAATTGAAATAAAAGATAATGAGGCATCAGTTAAGCTGTTCTTGGTTTGCCCATTTTATTGTACATTTTTAATTTTCTCTCTTTGAATATCGGTTCTGGAGATCATTGACTTTGGGCTGTGTAGAACAAATTGAAGGTTTAAATTCTTTCATTAATGGAAAAGTTTAAATCCTGTCACTTATCATTTGGATACTTTGACATTGCATAGATACGTCTTATATTAAATTTGGTAAATAATGCTTTGAAAATTCACTGTGACATAAGATGGTCTCAATGATGTGCGTGAAATCAGCAACACAAGGAAGCATATATTCTGATAAAAGAAGCCTCTAAAGTACTAGTAGCTTAATGCCAAGTGGGAAATGAGTCAGCATTTTTTTAATTGTAAATGCAATTTTTCTTTTACGTGTCTACTTGAGAAGAACTTTAAATGTATATTTTTTAGGTCTATATTTTTATTTTTCTTAGAAAGTTCAAACTCTGGATCTTAAATGAAAAATCATGGTGCCCTCAGTTTCGCCAGCTTTCCACAATGGATCACTTGTCTTCCTTTCTGCAGTTGCAGGGGAAAGGCATGCTGCAGTGATACACATCGTTGGATTGTGCAATTACACTAGAAAATTAAAACTGTTAGTGCATGTAAGGGTTGAAAGATTGTGTAACTCCCTTTTACATAGTATCTAATAAGCAATTCCTAAATATGGACCAAAAATAGAGTGTATTCCAGGTGTAAAAGTAAATATTTCTATCTTTGCACTTTCATATTACTGAATAGAATTCAATTAATGTTTTTTTGAATATTCTGTTTCAGAAATTTTATTATTTCATCAACCATATTAGGAAAATAATTTAGGGTAGGCTGAAAGTAATTTGGTTTTCAGAACAAAGGGTGATTTGACCACAAATTATTAGGTATTGATTTTTGTCATTTTCCTTATACCATTTTAAGTGTAATCTCCACCACAATCAAGATACTGAAAATTTCCATTACCTCCAGAAGTTCCCTCATATCTATTTGCAAGAAATTTCCCTCCAAGCCTAGGCTCAGGTAACCACTGATTGCTTTCTGAATTTTCCAGAAGACCTACGCCACAAGAAAAAAATATATATATTTTGTTTTGCCTGTTCTTGAATATAATATTAGTAAAACCATACAGTATGTATTCTTTTGTGCCTGGCTTCTTAGTCAACATAATATGCGGAGATTCATTTATGTGTGTCATTAGTGTATTCATTTTTATTGCTGAGTAGTACTTCATTGAATGGGTATACCACAATTTGTTCCTCCATGTACCTGCTGATGATCCATTTAGGTTGTTTCCCAGTTTTGGATATAATGAGTAAATCTGCTGCAAACATTTGTGCATGAATAGTTGTATGGACATGTGTTTTCATTTCTACTGATTGAATACCTAGGCATGGAAGGGCTGTGTGTTATGGAAGTAAATGCTTAACTCTTTGGGAGACTACCAAACTGTTTTCCAAAGTGGTTTTACTGTTTTACATTCTCAGTAGCAAAGCATGAGAGGTCCAGCTGCTCCATATCCTCACCAAAACTTGCTATGAGTTTTTTAAATTTTAACCACTCAAGTGAATCTCATTTAATTTATATTTCCCTGATCTAATGATATTGAGTACCTTTTCATCTTCTTATTGGTCATTTATATATTTATTCTTATGAAGTATACAAACTTTGCCACATTATATTGTGTTGCTCCTCTTAATAATGAATTGGAAGAAGTTTTTAATATATTCTGGGTACAATTTCTTTCCTTAATTATGTACTGAGAATATTGAGAATTTTCTTCCAGTCTATGGATTGTTTTTATGTTTACCTTTTATTTTAATGGAATCTTTGAAAGATCATGAGGTTTCAGTTTTGACAAAGTGTGATTTTTCCATATTTTCTTGACTGGTTATGCTTTTCTTTGTTCTAAATCTTTATCCAATGCAAGCTGTTCTCTAAGGATTTTTATGGCTGTGATCCATTTCAATTGAATTTTGTGTATAAAATTGTCTGTAGTGTGCAATAGGGTGAAGGTTCCTTTTTATTCCATATGAATATTTAATTTTTTCCGTATTATTTGTTCAAAAAACCTACAATTTGGAAACATCTTTGAAAGTCAATCTATTATATACATGTTGCTCAATTTTTGAATTCTCTATTGTATCAATCTATTTAACTATCTTCACATCAATACCACATTCTGATTATTATAACTAGGTTACTTACTTTTCCATTTCTATTGGTTATTTACTTTGTAAATATATATTCCATTTTTTCATTATGCTCCATTCCTAGTTTATTTACATTAAGTTGCCATAAATTTTAAAGTCAGTTTGTCGCATCTTCAGAAAAGTCTGCTATGAATTTGGCATTGCATTGAATCCATACATTAATTTAAGGGGAATTGATATATAAATATTACTGAGTCTTCTAATATATTTTAAGTTTTTGGATGCTTTTTTTAACTATATTTTTTATTTTATTTTCCTACCGTTTGTTGCTAATATATTTAAATACATTTAGCTTTTCGATATTGTCCTTGTATCTCATAAACTTATAAAAACCACTTACTGCGGGTAGTAGCTTTTTTGTAGATTTCTTAGGGTTTCCCAAATACATGATGACATGAACTGTGAATGAAGAGAATTTTATATCTTTCTTTTAATCTTAATGTCTTTTATTTCTTTTTATTTCCTTTATTGCACTGGCTAGGACTTTTATCGGATTGTGGAATACAAGTGTTGAGTGTGCATATCTTTTACTTATTTCTTATTTTAAGGGTAAAACATTCAGTTTCACCATTAATTTTTTTCATAGATGTCTCTTATCATGTTGAAGAAGTTTCTTACTATTCCTAAAATCTACTTTCTCTCTAGTCCTAGTATCTATTGCTAAAATAAATTGTCTATAGTTTGCTTTCTTGGAATATCTTTGTATGTTTTTTCTTTTACGATAATGCTAGTATCACCAATTGAGAAAGTTTTTTCTAGTCTAATATTTTATGAGATATTTTTGTATTATTAATATTATTATTTCTTCCTTAAATGTTTGATAGAATTTACCAGTGAAATCTGTGAGTTCTGCTCTAGCTTTCCTCAGCAAATGTTGACATATTGGGTTTTCATTATCATTCAGTTCAAAGCATTTATTGATCCTCCTCTGATTTCTTTTTAGAATCAATGATATTATTTAAAAGCATGTGGTGTAATTTCCAAATATTTGAGGCCTTTCTATATTTGTTAATGATTTCTATTTAATTCCATTATTGTAAGATTTAATTTATTTTAAATTTTTTGAGACATACTTTATGGCTCCCAAAATAGTCTATTGTGATGACTATTCCATGAGGATTTGACAACAATGTATATTCTGCTGTGATTTGGTGGACTGGTTTTATCAATATCAATCAGGTTCAACTGGTTGACAGTTTTGTCCAGGTCTTATATATCCTTCCTAATTTTGTGTTTGCTTGTACTATCAGTTACTGAGAGTGGAGCACTGAGATCTTTAACTTATAATTTTGGATCTATTTTTCTCTTTCACTTTTTTCAGTTCTTGCCTCAAAAATTTTGAAATTGTTATTAGTAGCATATGCATTTAGAATTTTATGTCTTCTTGATGAATTGATCCTTTATCATTATGTTTTTCTATATCCCTAGTGATATTCTTTTTCTGAAGTTTACATTTTACTGATATTAATATAGCCACTCCGGCTTTCTCATGATTAGGGTTTGTGTGACATATCTTTTTCCATTTTTAAAAATTTTAACCTATGTCTCTATTTTTAAAGTAGGTTTCTTGTAGATAATATATAGTTGGACATTTGTTTTTTAACCCAAACTAAAAATTTCTCCCTTTTAATTGGAATGTAGAACATTTACATTTAATGTGATAATCGATATGGTTGTATTTAAATCTATAATCTTGCAAGTTGTTTTTCATTGGTTTCATCTGTTCTTTGTTCCATTTTCTCCTTTCTTCCTGCCCTGTGAATGGAGCATATTTTTAGTATTTGATTTTATCTGCAGAATTAATTATATCTCTTTAAAAAAATTTTTAGTGGTTATACTAGAGTTTACAGCATGAATCTTTAAGTTACCACACTCTATTTTCAAATAGTGTTATATCATTTCACAGATCATGTAAGAAACTTGTAATAGTATAGTTCAATTTTCCCATCTTGTCTTTGAGCTATTGTCGTAGTTTTATTTCCACATGAGCTATAAATTCTACAATACATTGTGAGGTTTTGTTTGTTTTATTTGTTTTTTAGAGTCAATTATTTTCTAAAAAACTAAAAAATAAGGACATTTAAACTATATATATTCACATACGTTTTGAATATTCTGTTCTTCATTTCTTTGTACAGAACCAAATATCCTTCTGACCTCAACTTTCCTCTTCATGGAGAACTTTCTTTAGTATGTGATCCTCTCCATTGATACTGCTTTCACTAATTTTTAAAATTGCCTTGAATATAAAGTAATTTGGAATTGTTATTTGATAAATGAAATTATATGGGATGGACTAACAAGTATTTGCAATCATTTAGTAGCGACTTACTAATATTCTAAATGTTACGGCTTTTATAAATGAATTTAGATTTATAACTTGGGAACAAACTGAAGACAAATTATGTTTTATTGTGTTTGTGAGTTAGATATCTATTTACCATATGGTCTAAAATATAACTTAAAATCTTTCTTGAAAAATAAACCTTTATTACATTTGCCTTAAGATTGTTGAAAAGATTTAAAAATAGATCTTTAAAGGCCAAATGTTGGGGCTCATGCCTGTAATCCCAGCACGTTGGGGGTCAAGGCAAGAGGATCGCTTGAGCCCAGGAGCTTGAGGGCTGCAGTGAGCTATTATCATGCCACTACACTCTAGCCTGGGAGAAAGAGCAAGACTCTGAAAAAAAATCTCTGAAATACATATACTAAAGAGAGATATTCCTTCTATTTAGATGTCTAGAAAGCTTTAGTCATTTTTCATGACGTAGATTGGAGTTTGCCTGGTAAAGCTATCTGTTCATGAACTAACTTCATTACTGTGTTTATTTTTTCTTTCCCTAATCAGGGCTATATATGTCCCTTTGGTTTTAACTTAGGAAGAATCATAACAGAGGCTCAGTTCTCAATAGGAATATATTGATATGAAATCACTTCATATTGCATTACTCTCAGGGAATTTGAAGTAAACTTTTATGGGAAGAAAAAATGTAAGAACTATAAATGTAACGTACTAGAGATGTAGATTTAACAACAGCTGAAAATAATATGTTTAAGTTTTTTTTTTTTTTTTAGAGATAGTGTCTTACTCTATGGCCTAGGCTAGAGTACATAACTCACTGTAACATCACACTCCTGGGCTCAAGCCGTCCTCTTGTCTCAGCGGGAGTAGCTAGGATTACAGGTACATGACACTACACCCAGCTAACTTTTTAATTTTTTGTAGAGATGTGATCTCACTACATTGCCTAGGGTGATCTTGAACTCCTGGCCTTAAACAATCCTTCTACCTCAGCCTCTCAAAGTCCTGGGATGACAGGCACAAGCCACTGTCCCTCACCCTATTTAGGAATTTTTGAGTTGATTTATTGATGTAGAAAGTCTAGTTACACACTTTTTCTTTTACTGTTATTTAAACAACCTCAGTTTATTTTATTTGTTTAGTAATAGCTAGCAGTTAAGAAAAAGAAAAAAATATGTGAGGCTTTTTATATTAACTTATTAAATTCTTTCAATAGGATTTTATATAAACAGATGATATGTACTTTTAGAAACACATAAACTGAAAGCCCAGAAGATAAAATGACTTGCCTAATAAATGGAAGAACTAGTATTTAAATTCAGCTCTTTCCATCCCACTTATACCATCCATAACCCTGTAATAAAAATATATAATTTAATGTTTCATTTAATGTAGGTGCTAAAATAGAGGGAGCTGTCGGAGTGGGAAGTTGTTGGATAATAGAGTGTAGGACACAGGTTGGAAGCAGGGCCGATTGGGAAGATCTAGCTCTAAATCCTGAAGCGGGTGGCATAGTTCCAAAACATAGCTATGTATGTAATTTAGATCAGAAGGGATGTGATGATAACTGCTCAAATGCACAGTTCCTCACAGGTCCATGAAATATTAAAATTAGTGTGCTGGAGAGTTGTCTTCTTTTTCAGATTTATCAGGCCTAAAAATGGGAATTTTTCTTTCCAGTTTTCCGTCTTTCTCACCCCACAGCTATTTGGTCAGGAAATTCTGTTGGCCCTTACATCAAAATATCTTCATTTTATGGCCATGTCTCATTACTTCTAATAAAATAGTGATACCACTTTGATCTGAGTCATTGTTAATTCTTCCCTTGATTACTGCAATAACCTCTTGGTAGTAATCCCTGCTTCTGGATCCTATTTTCAAGACAGTAGCTTGATAATTTAAGATGGATTATGTCAATCTTCTTTATTGGGTCCCATTGTTTCAGAGTGAAAGCCACATTCCTTACAATGGCCTGCAAGGCACTAAAGGATTGGATTCACTTCTTTAGTCTCATCTGCTATTCTTCCTGTTTATCTTCTTGTTTATTCTGTTCCAAGTTTAGGGACATTTTGTGTCTTCCTAGAGCATGCAAGTTTCATTTCTGCCTCAGGGCCTCTGTACTGGCTGTTACCTCTGCGTGACATGTTCCTTCCCTCAATATCCTTAGTGATAACTACTTCACCTCCTTAAAGATTTACTTAAATATCTCTTTCAGTCAGGTCTAATGACCACTGTATTTATTAATAAATACAAAATTTATACCCCCCCCTCCCTTATCCTCTGGTTTTTCTTCTTTCCGTATGTAATACATATTACTTTCTAATACACTTATAATTTTTCACTGTCTTATCATTTGTCTCTCTATACCCCTTATAATGGAATGTAACGTCCACAGGGAAGAGGTCCTTGTTTCAGTCAGTGTTCTCTCTCTTATTCAGGAAATGTTTAGGACACCATGCATTAGTAATATCTATTGAGTAAATGAGGAGATGCTATAATATTAAATAAAGGAGTTGTTGGAGTGGGGAATTGTTGGATATCAGAGTGTATGACAGAGGCTGGAAGCAGGGCAGAGTGGGATGATCTAACTTTAAATCCTGCAATGGTGGCATAGTTCCAAAACATAGTTATGTAATTTAGATCAGAAGGGATGTGACTCTAACTGCTAAAATGCATAGGTCCTCACAAGTCCATGAAATCATGTGGTCTGGAGGGATGTCTTCTTTTTCAGATGATCAGTTACATATTTGGTCTAAAAGAAGTACTAAATTCTTCCTGGCCTTTATAGAATCAGCAGAAGGAAGGAGTGAAATCCCAAAAAATCTCCTTATGTTTAGCTTGGATTAGGGCTGACAGCACATTTTATTTTCTCAAGACTTTGCTATTTGGAAAAAAAAAAAAGGGCAGGGAGGGGGCAGGAAAAGTTGCTTTCTTTATGAGATCCAGGAAGAAGTATTCTGTCATTTTGGTACGCTTGACTGATAAGGTTGTAGGAACACAGGCACTCCCCTGACAACCCAATAGAGTTTGTGAGGAGAAAAGCACATACAAATAAAAGCAATTTATTCTTCACCATCACTAGATACATCACAAGATGCCTTTGGAGAGAATCATCTGGGGTCAAGAAGGTTGAGAATGTGTTCTTGGAGGCAAATTGTGTTACTTTATGTTCCTGGGAAATAGTTATTCAACTAAGCAAAACTATCAGAGAATCAACCAGAAGAAGAAAAGCTGATGTTTCACTTTCTCATTCAAAATATGCCTTTTTGAAAAGAAATGTTTAGTGAAAATACATTAAATTGAATTGGCTCTAAAATGATCATCTTAAAACATGGTCCTTAAAACAGCTACAAATATTTTTTACCCTTGTAGAGATTGGTACTAAATTCATCTTTGTTAGTGAAAAAATTTAAAATATCATTTTTCTAATTAAAATGTCCTCAGAAAAATTTAGAGCAACATTTTAATTTTAGTTACCTTTATTTCTTATCATTTACGAAGCTGAGAAAACATTGATCTCATTCACAATGTATAGCAACAACATTTAGACACTTTTATTATAATAATTTGTATTTGAGTTTGCATACATTAGTAGGAATCAATGTTTTGAACTTAGAAATGGAAAATGTTTTCTCCTTTGTCTTAACCTCTGATTTTCCACAATTTAAGACAATTCACAAGTGAAATGTTCTCATCATCCCATCATAACTTTAAAGAATTTCCAAGACACAAATTTATAAAATTCTATATCTCTCAGCCTATCTTGACTGACTATAGGCACAGACTTTTCAAATTCCAGATCTTGAAATTCCTTATATATTTGTTTCTAAAGTTGATCTTAAAATTGTCTGAAAAGCAACCATGTTCATAACAATTTTCTTCCCATTTTATAACACATAAGCATATACCTCATGTACCCTAAATCCTGATAATGGATATTTTGCCAGGGCTTTAAAATTTAAAGAACACCACACTAAGGAAATAGTTTTTAAAACCTGTCTTCCCCTCCCATATACATTTCTGTTAAGTGTATAGCATGGCTTAAAAACAGAATATTGGAACATTGCAAACGTGTCTGGATTCAGATATATGGTAGTGTGAGATGACAGAGGTAATGAACATTTTTAAGTAGCAACTTTGCCTCTTCCATGTGAAGGAAATCAAAATATTTGACCCCCAAATATTCTTCTTTGACATATTTTGATATGGCTTTTCAGAGAGTGAACAAACATAAATATCCCTGCAAAGCCCTCTTTGGTTGGGGAGATTCACAGTTGTAGAGAATCTGCATTGATGCACCCAGGCCTTCCTTTGTCTGGATCTAGGAAAGATTAACTATGACTCTGAAGCCCCTAAAAGTCTGAAGGAAATATTTAGCATCTATTCTCTCTGAGGGCTGTTACCCATACGGTTTTATTTACATAACAAGATCACCTTTGCCAGCCAAGCCTCCTTCTTTCCCTCCCATAACCTGTATTGCCGTTATAACCTGAGTTACCACCATAATCTGTTTTTGGACATGCTCTGAGCCTGCATTCTTTCTGTAACCTCAAGATGGTATACAGCTTCTGTACCCCATTGAGGAGTTGGGCAATCACTCTGTGATTCTCCCTGTGTACGTGTTAATAAATCTGTATAACTTTTCTCCAATTAACCTGCCTTTTGTGAGTTGATTTTTCAACAAAACTTCAGAGGACAAAAGGAATGTTTTTCCCTTGGCCCCTACACATCCCTTGACTATGGTAAAAAATGTCTGGTCCCAAAACAAAAAGAATAATCATAAGAAGTAGTAAATGCTAAAAATGATCCTTTATATATATTTAAATATAACTAGTACTTGTCAGTTTTTACCATTAATTCCTAAAACAGGTCATGGATTGGTGATGCTGACTCTTTCAAATACAGCTAGAATGATTTTGGAATACTGAAATTTTAGACAACACATTAGATAAAGCACGTAGACAAAATTTGGTGTAATTTCTTCAGAATCAGTGTGTGCTATAAAGTAGCTAAGACATATTTTATCAATTATATAGTAAAATATTAATACAAATTTAGTCAATCACTTTCAGTTACCTCAGAAGATATTTATTATTTCCTAATTCCTATTAACAAAACTTAAAATTTTTGTTAGCTGGCCGGACGCAGTGGCTCACGCCTGTAATCCTAGCACTCTGGGAGGCCGAGGCGGGTGGATTGCTCAAGGTCAGGAGTTCGAGACCAGCCTGAGCAAGAGCGAGACCCCGTCTCTACTAAAAATAGAAAGAAATTATCTGGACAACTAAAAATATATATATATATATAGGAAAAATTAGCCGGGCATGGTGGTGCATGCCTGTAGTCCCAGCTACTAGGGAGGCTGAGGCAGGAGGATCGCTTGAGCCCAGAAGTTTGAGGTTGCTGTGAGCTAGGCTGAAGCCACGGCACTCTAGCCTGGGCAACACAGTGAGACTGTCTCAAAAAAAAAAAAAAAAAATTTATATTAGCTGCTGGACTGTTCAGTTTTTAGCTACACATATCTTTCTCTTTCTAAAAGCACTATTTGGTCATGATATCTGAAAAAACTAATGAATTTATTTTTGACTTTTATTCTTGATTTTTATTTAAGTAATCCTGTAAGGGAAAAACAGACTTCCACACATGCACATTTACTAGAGGTATTAATAGAAAAAGATCCAAACTTTGTATCTAAAGAGGTTTATTCTGAGCTGAATGTATGTGACGGACCCAAGGCATATGGCCTCAAGAGGTCCTGAGAAAATGTGCCTATAGTAGCTGGTGAGAGTTTGATTTTATACATTCATGGAGACAGGAATCATATCTAAGACCCTAAGTCAATACATGGAAGGAGTACATTAGATTGGTCCAAAAAGGTGGCACATCTCAAAGTAGGGGGGCTTGCAGATTATAGGTGGGTTTAATGATTCTTTGATTTGTAATTGGTTAAAGAAATGAAGACTTGTCTAAAGGCTTGGAATGTTTTAACTTAAGATAAAGATGTCTGTTAATCAGAGACAAGCCACCAGACATTTATTGAAACTCAAGTGTTCTGTTAAGTACATTGATGGCCTGCAGTTGTGGTCTAAACTTTGTCTTGTAGAGCATTAGGCCTGTTAATGAGTTATAAAGACTATCTTGGGGAAAGGAGAGGGGCATGACCAGGCATGCCTGACCTCCCTTCTCATGGCTAGCAACTCAGCATTAGAGTACTTCTGGGGTCCCCTTAGCCAAGACGAGGTCCATTTAGTCAGCTAGGGGGCTTAAGATTTTATTTTAGTTCACGAAGGAATATCAAACCTTTTTTATCATGCTCTTTACCTCATAAATAACTTACTATATTTAGTTATACATTACATTAATTTATTAAAATTATTTAATGAGAACATATTGATTTATAATATCATATTTATATAATATGTAAACATATGACAATTATATTAGAGCCTCATAATTTTAATTTTGAACTATTTTTACTTATAAGATATATTCTATAGTTGATGTCTTAGTGGATTTTATAACATTATGTCTCTGGATGCATCTGTTTCTCCAGACTTCAGACTGGTAATTTGCCCCATAACCTCAGTTCTCTGATGTGTGCAAGAGAAGCCACCAATTTTTAATTTGTCCCATTTTTCCATTCTGAGGTGGTGTTGGTTGGTTGATTTTTTTTTCCTCATTATGAGGCATATTTTCTTGCTTATTTGTAAGCTCATATTTTTTATTGAGGCCAGACATTGTGAATTTTATTAATTCGTTAGCTGGATATTTTCTTAGTCCTATAAATTTTCTTGAGTTTTGTTCTGGGGTACAGCTAACTTACTTGGAAATAGTTTGATACCTTTGGGTATTGCTTTTTAGAAATTTTTAGGATGAACCACAGCAGTGTTTATTCTAGACCTAATATATTACCACTACTGAAGCTCAAGATGCTTCTGTGTGTTCTTCCTCATTCCTATTGAATCTTGAGGTTTTTCAGTCTGGCCAGTGGAAATGATCACTATTCCTGGACCTGTGTGTTTCCTCTAATCTTTCCATGTGATTACTTGCCTGACTCATCCTGTTGCCTTACACACGTGCTGATCAGTATTCAGCTGAATAGTCAAGTAGGCTTCTTTGAAGATCCCTGCGTTCTCTCTCTGTGCAGCATTCTCCTTTATGGCACTGGTTCCTGAGAACTGTAACTGCCTTGTTCTCCCTGGATGCTGATGCCCTGTCCCCTAATCAATGAGTCTGCTGAACTCTGCTTGGGCTCCTTCTTCCTTGTGCTTGTTTTGGAAGCTCTTCGCAGGCAGTAAGCTGGGACAATCATAGGTCTAACTTCATTTGTTCCTCATCTCTAAGAGATTCTTGCCCTTTGTTCTCTAATGGCCAGTGTTCCGAAAACCATTATTTTATATATTTTGTCTAGTCTTCAGATAGCAGGAGGGTAATTCTGGTCCCTGTTATTCCACTTTGACCAAAAGTGAAAGTTCACATGTTCACATTGAACACTTAAATTGTGGCTAGTACAAATTGAGATGTGCAGTTTGTATAAAATACATACCAGATTTTGAAGTGTTAGTACCAAAAATAATGTCATATTTCTAACTAATATATTTATAGTATTTATATTTTGATAGGAGAGTATTTTTGGATATATAGAGTTAAATAATATTTATTATTAAATTCCTTTCAACTTTTTCTACTTTTTAAAATGTGACTACTGAAAATTTAAAATTATTTATATATTCCCATTATATTTCTATTGCATAGTGATGATTTAGACATTCCATAGAATATCATTTTTATTCACTGTATTTGATAACAGCATATTAATAATTTCTGGGAGTCAGGAAGTAGTTTGGAAAGTATTTTGAATGTTATGTAAAAATATATGTGCTCTAGAAAGTGAGACATACCATATTAAGATTTAGGGACCTGCTACGATAAGGACTTTTTTAGGAGTCCCTTGTTCTGTAGCATGCTCTCACCTATGGCCTTTCATAGGCTCTTATGACCAGAGGACATAAGTGGAAAATACCTGGCCCTGATTATGGATGAGTTAGTTTGATAAGTTGGTATGAGCCCACAATGAACTGCTGCTGCATTACAGCAGTTGTGACCCTTAAAAACAGTGTCGAAGGGAAATCCTTCTATCCCAGCCCTGAAATAGTGGTGCTGGTTGAGGCACTGAAGACACAGAAAGCAATGGTATACCCAAAATACATGTCAATCACAAAAAAGACAAATATCTGCTCCCTCTAAAATAGAAGAGGTCCAAAAGAATCACCTTGCCACAGAGGGCTGACTGGCATCCTCAATAACTCAGTCCTGGTTTCTACTGCTGGCAGGTCAAACATTCAGCTACAGCAACAGCTAAATGAACCTTGTGATACTCCTTCCACTTCCAATGTTGTAACATGGAAATTGTTGTAGATACAAAAATCTCCCAACTTTTAGCCTACTCCCATAAGCCAATGTTTCATAAATTCTTTGTCTTGGATTTCTGAATCTTTTCCCAATCTTTTTCCTTCCTGGCTCCTGACTATACAGACAAGTTATTTGTCATAGCCAAGGATTCCACATTATTATTATTATTTTTTAATCTCAAGCCAATTCTCTCTCCATGCCAGGTAAAAGGCCAAATTTATTGTTTACAAATTTTTCATATATATATATATCTTTTATATATAATTTAATCTATCAGATAAAATTACTTCTTTAACGTACATAAATTTTAAAATAAGTCCATATCAACTAAGGTTAGACTTCTTACCAATTATTCCATAGGGAAGCTGTTTTCTGGGATTTATATGTGTTACCTTTCTAACATTGAGTCATAAAAGAGATATTGAAATAAAAATAGATAATAAAATAAAGAAATACAAACTAACTGATTATTTCAATTCAGAATCTATAGAAAGAGGATGGTATTTAGTGTTTAGTGTTGAAGGCAAGAACACTTATTCTCCACTCCCTGTGCTTCCAAAGGGAAAGAAGGAATTTCCTTTTTTAAACCTTAGGACATATACATGTGGAAAACACAGTTGCAGCTTTTTGTATCTTCTGTTTTTACGGCATCCCAGAGAGAAGGAGTAACATTTTTGGCTGGTGAGATGGGAGAAGGAACTGAGATGCTTAGTGTAGCTACTTCTATTTGTCTTTGCATCCATCTTCATATGGAGAATGTGTGCGGGGTCAGTTCTCTACATTGGGATAAAGTGCCTTACACCATGGTGTGATATGAGTTGTCTTAAATTATGCCAGGAACTGGCAGTGTGACTTGAGAGTAAAGCATTAGCAAGCCTGTGTGACCACTACACATCCCTGCCATTTTCTTCCCTGATTTCTGTATTTCTCATTGTTTCCAAACTTGGAAAAGAAATAGAGTATCACTTACTGACTCTGAATCCTTTAGTATGGAGCATGCCTCACTGTCCTCCTGAGAATGTTATTTTCTACACCAAATAAGTGAATACTATAACTGAGACTCTATATATGTTGGTACTTTGCTAGATCACTGTTCTAATGTGATTTGGGGTTTGGTTTTATGTTTGTTCCCTATTGAGAGTCTTGACTCATTTCAGCACATTTGGGGAACTTCAATCTGATCTAGTAAATCATTATCTGGTTAAAAGGAGTAAAATAGGAAAAAAATCGTATTTTTTTGCTAACGGAAAAATTCTCTAATAATATGACTCATAATGGGTCAGTGGTGTCATCTTCAGAATCAGCCCAGTTCATTACTTTGGCATTTGTAAACCTACCTCAGGGCAATTAATTGGATGCCCTGCTTTCTCACAATTTCTCTTAGCCCCCACCTGAAAGAAGAAAGACATTCATATTCATCTCATTTCTAAATAATTGACTATGTGACCTTGTTTCCACAGCTTACAGTTGGGATATTAGGTCACAAAATGACAAATCTCATAACAGATTATTAAATATTAATTTCACAGGCACAATTATCCAAAATACATATTCTAGTCCAATAGCTAAACTATATTTCTAAATGGATTTATCATTTTTATAGTTATGGTTTTAATATTTACCCTTCTCTAGTGCAGATTTCTTTTTCAAGCAACTTAGAGATAGAAGAGCTTGTTTTTCAGCATGGCTCTGAACCAGATAGTGTGCAATGCATTATAATTATTTTCCAGGCACATGCAAATTCCAAGACTGTGTTCAAAAATATAAAAGTTAGTGCCACAGCAGTGGTGAGTGTGAGGTTGACCTAACACAATGGGTAATGCTATCTTTATTGAGAGCCATAGTTTTGAATGGATGAAGACAGGCTAAGACTTGATTTAAGAATTTGGGGATGCATCAGTTCCAATATTAATTAAAAGGAAAAAGACTCAGTCCAAGTTTCTTATGTCATAGAGCGATCATCTAAATTATAATTTTTACAAACATATTATCTCCATAATTTAGACATTTCCAGTTATTTCCATAGCACTGGTGGCATGGGGCTCCCTCATGCCTTATTTCAATAGAAATTAAAGATCTTTAAAAAAAAAAACTCATCCTGAAGGAATAGATATGAAGCATAGAAACTTGATCTTAGCACTATCTTTAAGAATTGAAGGAAAGGAATAGTGAAATATATTGCACTATTTGTATCATTCAAATTGATCTTAAAGTCATTCCAACAAACTGCAACCTTGAACCTTTAGGAAAAGATATAGTAAAGATATAAAAAGCATACAATTTCTAAAAGAGAAGAACCCAAAGCCAACACTATTTCATTATTCTTGCTTAACAGTTCAATGTGTTGTTAGTGAGAAAAGGGGGAGAAAATTTGAAAGATATTTCCCCCATTTGGAGTCACCGCTAAAACCCAGAATGGATAATAATTGCTTGAGCATAAGGCTGAACCACAATATTCGACATGATATATAGTAGTAGTTGTATATATAGCAGTAGTAGTATCACTAGTAGTAGCTAACTCTTTTAAAAAACTTTCCATATACCAGACTTAGTTCTAAGGTTTTTGGTAAAGCATATTTTTATGGACAAGCTTCAGAGAATTAGAGGGAAATAGTGTTTGCAGCCTTAAATTGCTTGGAGCAATTGGTGGCTCCAGGTCACTCTAGAGGAATTTAAAGACTCACCAGAATATATGGATTAAGTAAAAGAAAAATGGTAGAAACATGAGATGGCTGAGAGAACTATGTTCATGAGCACATGTGAAACACCCTCTGAAGTCTTGTAAAAATAGTTATTGGAAGTGATTCTGAAGAGAGGGGCCAGAGATTATTCAGGGCGAGTGAACACTATTTATCCTTAGGTTGGCAAGACCTAGAGATAAACATTTTATGAAGGAAAATGCTAGAAAAATCTTCAGAGCTAGGAACCAACACTCCATTTCACTTACCTAAAATGTTCAGTTTTCTGTCCTGGATTTAGATCCGAAAATGTTACAACAAGGGTTGAGGATTTCATCTAGGTTGCTCCAGCTTTGTAGTTTCCTAGCTCTTTACTTTATGTCTCTTCTTTGAAAAAACAGTGCCACTTGTTGTGATAAGGGCAAAATGTATTTCATATATGTTTTCATTTACATTAAATATTCATTAATGGATGTCAAATACCAATAATGATAATTATATTTTTGGTAGCTTACACTGGTCAGTACTCTAGAAGATGTCTGCTATCTTTTGAGGTGTCATCCAGATTCTCCCAAGGTATTATTTTAATGTATATAATTTATATTTAAGACAAAAAATCTGTACCTTAAACTCTGGGAAGAATCTGATCTACTGGTTTCTGATACTACTGTAATATATAAATAAATAGGCAAGAATTTAATTTATGTACTTATATATAATGCGCAATAGAGTCAGATTACTGATTTACACAAAAGAACTGAATTCAACCTGATAAAGTAAGAGTAAGCATTAGGAAACTGGATTTCTGGAAGTCTCTGAGAAGATGGTTGATGAGAGTTACCTGGAGCTCATCCTCCCCACAGGAAAAGACCAAAATAATGGATAAACAACTCCCCTTGGAGCACAGAAGCCCAGGATAGCACTATAGAGAGGGAAGTGAGGCATTCTGCCCCTGCCACACTGTCCCCCCTGCTAGGATCAGCTCAGCTTCAGAGGGGAGGTCTTAACAGAGGAAAGGTAAGCTGGAGATCCCAGTTGTCCTCACTGCTGCCACAAATGCCAGCACTCCTTGCTGTAAGATAGTTCCCCAAATCCGTATAGCCCCAAATCCAGAGTAGCTGACAGTTTGCACAGGGGTATTGCCTCAGATTGAGTGCTCCTCACCCTCATGACCTAAGTTGTTATGGCTTGTTGTCATTTTGCAACTGCACCTGTTACTGGAATGCATCTTACTCTGGGAGCTAGTAGCAACTGACTCTCTCTATCTGTGAGGCTCTGCTGCTATCCCAACACTTTCACATGTGTGCTTGGAGTCTAGACCAGGCCAAATAACTGAGACTCCACTGTCTAAACCCACGTAACATCTCCCCAACCCAGGGAACAGGTGGATCTGAATAGCAGGGAAGGCTACATCAAAAAAGAAGAATTTCTAATGAGCAACATAACCATGCATTTGAAGGAACTAGAAAAACAAGAAAAAATTAAACCCAAAATTGGTAGAAGAAAATAATAAAATTCAGAGAAATAGATGAAATAAAGCTGAAAAACTTTGCATGTTGACATAAAATCAACATACAAAAATCAGCAGTGTTTCTATATGCTAATAGGAAACTATGTGAAGAAGAAATCAGGAAAAGAATTGCATTTACTATAGCTACAAAAAAATAAGATACCTAGGAATAAACTTAACCAAGAAGATGAAAGACCTTTGTAAAGAAAACTGCAAAGCACTGATAAAAGAAATTGAAGAGGACACAAACAAATGGGAGAAAATCAAAGCTCATGAACCAAAAGAATTAATATTATTAAAATGGCCACACTACCTAAAGAGATCTATGGATTTTATGTGATCCCTATCAACATTTAAATGACATTCTTTACAGAAATAGAAAAAAATTCTAAAGTTTATATGGAACCTCAAAAAATCCCAAATAGCCAAAACAATCCTAAGCAAAAAGAAAAAAAGCAGGAGGCATCACACTACCTGACTTCAAAATATATGACTAAGCTATTGTAACCCAAACAGCATGGTACTGGCATAAAAATAGATACACAGACTAATAAAACAGAATAGAAAGTTCAGAAATAAATTTACACACCTACAGCTAACTGATTTTAGACAAAGGTGCCAAGAACACCCATTGGGAAAAAGACAGTCTCTTCAATAAATGGTGCTGGAAAAATTGAATATCCACATGCAGAAGAATGAGACTAGACACTTAACCTCTCACCAAAATCAGCTCAAATAGATTAAAGACTTAAATGTGAAACTCCAAACTATGAAGCCACTAGAAGAAAACACAGAGAAAACACTTCATGACATTGGGCTGGGCAAGAGTTTTTAAATAAGATCTCAAATGCACAGGCAACAAAAGCAAAAATAGACAAATGATATTGCAACAAACTAAAAGTCTATTGCACAGCAAATGAGACTATTAAGAAAGCGAACAGACAAGCTACAGAATAGGAGACAATAGTTGCAAACTATACATCTGACAATGGGTTAATATCTGGAATATGTAGGAACCTGAAACAACTCAACAGTGGAAAAACAAATAATCCATTTTAAAAATGAGCAAAAGACCTAAATAGATATTTCTCAAAAAAGACATACAATTGGCCAACAGGTACATGAAAAAATGCTCGACATCACTAATCATTGGGGAAATGCAAATTAAAATCGTAATGAGATATCACGTCAGTCCAGTTAAAATGGCTATTATCAAAAAGAGAATAGAAAACAAGTGTTGGTGAGAATGTGAAGAATAGGGAACACTTACACACTGTTGATGGAATTGTAAACTAGTACAGCCATTAGTGTAAACAATACGAAGTTTCCTCAAAAAATTAGAGTAGAGCTATAGTATGATGCAGCAGTCCCACTACAGTGTATAAACCCGAAGAAAATAAAATCAGTATGTTGAAGAAATATCTGTCCTGCCATGTTCATTGTAGGAACAATGCCAGTGTAGGAACAATTGCCAAGATATGGAATCAACCTAAGTGTCCAACCACAGGTTTTAAAAATGTGGTATAGATACACAATGGAATACTATTCAGCAATATAATGGAATGAAATCCTGTCATTTCTGACAACATGAATGAACCTGGAGGATATCATGTTAAGTGAAATAAACCAGACACAGAAAGACAAATAACACATGATCTCACTCAAATGTGGAATCTAAAAAAAAAAGCTGATACCACAGAAGCAAAAAATAGAACAGTGATTAACAGGGACTGGGGAGAGGAGGAAAGAGAGAAGTAGGAGGATGAGTTGGTCAATGGCTGCAAAGTTACAATTAGACAGGAGGAATAAATTTTGGTGCACAGTATGGTGACTATGGTTGACATTAAAATATTACATATTACAAAATAGCTAAAGGAGTGACTTTTTAATGTTCTCACCACAAAGAAATGATAAATGCAAGAGGTGAGGGATGAGCTAATCTTGATTGGATCATTATACAACATAGATATATATCAAAATATCAAATTGCACCTAAATGTGTGCAATTATAGCATGTCAATTAAAAATATATAAACAAAAAATTCAGAAAATATATATTTCTCAAATAGGGTTACCAGAAATAATAACTAATATCTTCCTAGCCAGGATGATGTATAGTGCAGCTCTTCTTAGAACTGAGTGGTAGGATGGAAAAACTTTTACTTTTTTCAGTTATACTTCTTTTTTTCTGAAAACCTTGCCAGTTGCATAATTTTATGCAATAATAAAATCCCTTTTAAACTGTAATGAAGTACTATCATTTATTCTAATAAATTATATTTTTAGAAGTAAAAAAACTCTGAATTTCCTTGTTCTTTCAAAAGTTTTGTTAAAATTGCAAACGTGGAAAGACAACAGATGCAAATATTTTTAGAAATATCATTCTGAGATTTAGAGAAGTTTTCTTACATAATAAACAACTGCAGGGCTAAACTTGGCCAATTTACTATTCTCATTTGCCTCTTAGACTACAAAAATGATTCTTACAATAAATACAGTGAAATGATGGATGAGGATGCTGTACTGCATTAGAGAGAAAATGAATTAACCACAATAAAATTATACTCTTATATTAAGGTACATCTTTAATGAATGCTCAGTTTACAAAATCATAATGCTAATGACCTTCTTAATCAAGGGATATTTAAGTTCATGATGAGCACTATGGTTCCTATTACCCTCACAAAGAAGTGTTATTTATAATTTTGGGGGGAGAATTTGAATATTCTAAAGATATTTTCTGCTTATATTGAAAGATTCTTCAGGAAGTATAATTGTTTGCAGAGTCATTAGTTTAATCTTGGGACAAATTGATTTGCTTGACTTACATGTGAACGTTATTCCAGCCACAGGCTGCCCCTGTAATCCTCAAAGCCTTTTGCCCTTGTCACTTTCTTCAAAATTCTTTTTTCCTGGACCTTCAGGAGGCTGGCTCCATCTCATCTTTCATGAGTCAAGTGTCAGCTTCTCTGTGAAGCTTCTACTAACTCTTCTACCTAAAGTAACAATTCTTGTCACTCTATTTCATTATACTATCTTAATTTTCTTCAGTTCATTGATTGCTACTTATTTATTTAGCAAGTATTTTTTTGAGTACCCACAATGTGTTGGGCACCATTGAAGAGGCTGAGGATAATGCAGTAGTGAAAGAAGATAAATCTCTGCTCTTATGGAAATTACATTCCAAAATCCTTTTTAGTTTACTCTTACTGTATTCCCACAAGAATGTGAGCTCTGTGAGAGTAGAGACTTGTATTTCTTGTCTTGTATTTATACATCGTGAAGCCAGTTTCTAGGATTCTGTAAATTTTGCACTGTTGTATGAATGAACCCGTATTGTAAAAGTGTTTCAGAATTCTATATGCCTCTACCTCGCTGGCTAACCAGGATCCTGAGCTGTCTTTTCCCTCTGTAAAAAATACTGACTGCGGATCCTGAAAGCACCATAATATGATAATGAATTATTCCCTGGTATATCTGGTTACTCTGCTTTTATTAGTTGAGCTTATCCAGATAGTTCTGATTTTTCTCAAACTTGTTTATGGCAAGAGTGTTAGATTTTTATCAGTGTATAACAAATCTCCATAAATTTAGTCATTGACAATAACGCACATTTATTATTTTATAGTTTTAGTGGGTCAGAGTTCTGGGCACAGCTTAGCCTGATGCTGCCTTTGGAGTCTCTCACCAGGCTTGCAATTAAGGTATTAAACAGAGTTGGGTCTCATGTGAAGCCTCAACCAGGAAAGGCTATAATTCCAAATGCATGCAGTTATGGGAAGAATTCATTTCCTTGACAATCATTGAAATGAGGATTTTAGTTCCTAATTGGCTATTGGCTGGAGGTCAATCTTAGTTCATCACTGTTTGCCTTTCCAACACAGCAGCTACCTTCATCAAAACATGTAAGCCCAGAAAGCAGTAGTGTCTCATAGTGAGACAGAAGTCATAATTTCATGTACATTAATACATAAGTGACATCCCATCTCCTTTGTGATATTCTGTTGATTAGCAGCAAGACACTAGCTAGCCCATACTCAAGAGGAAGGAACTACACAAGGAATGAATCCCTGAAGCCTGGGCTCATTGAGGGCATCCTAGAGTCTGCCTGCTACAACATTTGTCCAAATGCTATTTTAATTGATTAGTTTAATTAATGATGAAAAAAATAATATATGAGTGGAAAAAGAGAGTTGTTGGCAAAAAACTGTTGTATGCATTGTAAAGACTTGGTAAAGTCAGTTTATTAAATAAAACATTTTTGAATTGTGTGTGGGCTAGAAAACTATGAAAAACAATAACCATGTATAATTCTGTACACAGGTTTTTTAAAATGAGTGTCTAATTTCTTGTCCTACTTTTTTTTTTTTTTTTGAGACAGAGTCTCGCTCTGTTGCCCTGGCTAGAGGGAGTGCCGTAGTGTGAGCCTAGCTCACAGCAACCTCAGATTCCTGGGCTCAAGCGAACCTACCGCCTCAGCCTCCTGACTAGCTGGGACTACAGGCACGCTCCACCATGCCCGGCTAATTTTTTCTATATATTTTTAGTCGTCCAGATAATTTCTTTCTATTTTTTTAGTTGAGACGGGGTCTTGCTCTTGCTCAGGCTGGTCTCGAACTCCTGAGCTCAAACAATCCGCCCGCCTCGGCCTCCCAGAGTGCTACGATTGTCCTAGTTTTAAATATGCAAATTTAAATTATAAATTATAACTGATCCATTCTGGATATGACTTATGCAACAGAGAAAATATAGAAATTTCATCAGCTATATTCAAAAAGGCCCTGCCATTGCATCAAAAATATGGGTAGCCCAGATGTTTTGAACAAATTGAGTTTAGTATAGATTCTAGAGAAAAAAAATAACTCATGGTATCCACATATTGAATACTAACTGGGAGCAAGTATCTGCTGATAATGTATGCTGCTCAGAGACTTATAGAAGACTTCAAGTCATTTATCACTAGTGAAAATTGGATTATAGAGCAACTCTACAAAATAGAAGAAATGGGTCTAAATGAGAATATGTCACATTTACTTACAAAAATAATGGCATAAAAATCAGAGCATACAGCATCCAGAATCAGAAAGTCAAAGAAGAAATCACAGCAAATGCTTGCAGCAATGCAGTTCATATTCAAAATTGCTATTTTTTAAAAAAATCAGCAAATCCAAGAACTTCAAAAATATAAATATTTTATCTTTACCAATTTAGTGCAGCTCACAAAAATCAGCATGGATGGATTCTGAATTATTCAAAGAAACATGTGAAAAAAGTAAATTTATATAAAAAGCCAAATTCTTTTGAGCAAACACACTTTCACAATTCAATGTGAAAAACTTGAAAGAAGGCAACATAAAGACATTTTGTCTCCTTAATGTGACATTTTTGATTCAGCCAATACATTAAGTAATTCTAGATGGTTTTAAAATGTGATGCAGGTCAAAATTTTCTAGTTTTGGAAAAAATACAAGAATATGGTTCTTATAGAATCATTAAGATTTGTTAAACAAAGACTTTTATGATATATCCTTATGAACTTAATTCCTACTTTAGTCTTTGATAAATATGGGTGAAAAATATCTGAAAGCGATACTGCTATAGTAAACTCTGAACTATAAAAAATAATTAATATTGCAGAGTATTAACTGATTTTGAGCCAATTAGAAATTGCAAAAGTTTACCTGAAGACAAAACATAAGATAGGGTTGTGGTGACTATTCTGAAAAATAAAATTATTGAAAATACAGAATTCTCTTCCTTTAGTGATATATTCACTGAAGGCCCAGACTTCACTGCCATGTAATATATCAATATAGCAAAATTATATATCTACTCCGTGGGTATATACAAATAAAAAATAAATAGAAAAGAATAAAACAAAGGTTTCAAGAAAAAAATATACAGAATTCCTATATTTATTGACAAAAATAAGTCAAATATGAATAAACTATAAAATTGCATATAGAACCAAAAATTGCTCATGTATTACTAAAAAAAATCGTAGATATAATTATGTTATATTGAGTTACAGCCTAATGAACCAGTGATATTCTGATAAAATGTTGGAAACTCCTAAAAAATGTATTTCTTCTAAATAACTTAAAATAATTAATGTCATTAAATAAATAAGTTAAATATTAAGTTAAATTAATATATCTTAAATGTTTTTTAAAATATATATCTTTTTTATTGTTACAATTTTTTTATTTTTAATTATTATGGGTACATAATAGTTGTATACCCTTTTAACCAACAGTTTTCATTATCTGAACAAGTACTTATCCAAATAGTACTAGATATGAGAACATCTACTGATGCAGCTTATAGTCAAACTAGACATCTGGCTCAGCTGGAGCCTTAATGACATTAGTGAAAACAATGCTCCTGAGATTTTCCTACTGATGATGGTTTAGCTGTATAAAATATAAGGAAACAATACTTTTGACTGGAATAGAAATCTCCGATCTGACTCTATAATAGTGGCTAACTAAAACAGCAGTGTTAAAGTGATACTTTCATTGATCAGTGGAGAAAAAAGAAAACATATTTCTGATGTGTTTCTATTTAATTTGCAGTGATTGGTTGGAATTTCAATTCACAACAAAGTTAAAATACTTAATGTTTGGTATATGGTACCAAACACAGAAATGTAAACTCTATTAAACTGAAAATGGTACATTCATGTAAAAAGTATTAAAAAGATGTTTGTGGTGTTCATGATTGGTTGCCTCCTTATCATTTATTCTGCCTTTGCCCTTCTGTGTAACAGTCACAACCGGTTAGCAAGATCACATCCCTTTTGCAGGGTAGTTGATCAGGGGTGAACATGTGACCTAAGTTGGTCTTAACTGAGTGAAGCTTTTAATTCAAGATTAGAAAGCAGAAGTTATCTGGCTTCTAGAATATGTGCTGTGTAACAGTGGGACCTGATACTATTTCAGCCAACTTATTATCATGGTCAACAACAGGCTGAAAATCAAATATACAGAGATGATGCTAGCGCAGAGAGAACTAAAGAGAAATGGAGCTTAAGATGTTACAAGGCATACCTGAGGCCAATCCTACTTGTGAGTGTTTCAGTAATAAGAATCATAGAGTCATTGTGAGAAGATCTGCACCTAGAAGAAATTAGGGATGTTTTCCTCTGCCATATGTGCTCCCACTCAAGGAGTGCTTCATGGGAAGTGGTTTCTCTGAACTTTGCAAAGGAAATGAGAGGTGTACTGGAAAGGAATGAGTCCCTCCTGTTTCAACGTCCAGAACCACCACCACCAAAGTGAGTTTGTGCCCAGTCACTGGAATGAGGGAGATGGTAAGGAAATTCAACATGGAGATAACGCTGGATTCAGCCATAGCCAAGGCCTACCTAGACTTGTCTGAGCATCTGAAAAGCATGAAATATGGAGGAATCAGATAGGGTTTACCTGACAACCCAGAAATATTTGACCAGTCTGCAACTGTGCTGAGTGCTCAGATGTTCACCTGTGGGAGACACCATTGGGAGATGGAAGTGGGAAACAAGACCGAGTGTGAAGTAGGCAACTGCAAGGACTCAGTGAGCAGGAAGGGGAACCTCCCAAAGCTACCTGCGGACCTCTTCTCACTCATAGGCTTAAAAATTAGAGGCAATTACTGTCTTTGGGACTCACTACCTTTAAAAGGCCAACATGTCAGAGACCCTGTGCATAAACTTGGTATTTTCTTAGATTATGAATCTGGACATATAGCATTCTGCAGTGTGAGTCCTTATTCTACGGTTTCCCACCGGCCTCTTTCCAAGAGGCTCTCAGGCTGATCTTGTCCCTCGTTTCCTAAACGAAGGGACAAACATAGACCTTCTAACCATATGCTCACTGAAAAGCCACCTCTGAGCGATATACCCCTGAGCCTTTCCTGAGGATGTGGTCTAAGACCAACAGATAGCTATTAATTAATATGATGAATACATTGACAAGATTAACATAAGGTGATCTGAAAGAACCACAGCCACCATGAAGAGTTTCCATTAACTTGAGCCCTCAATGAACAGCCAATTTAGACAATCAACTTCAACATCAGTAGAAGACAGCTGATCATATCCTGTGTTTTAACTAAATTGTTTATCTAGAGTACCCAATGTACATAAAAGTCACTCAAATTACAGAGATAGAACTATCTCCCATTGTCCTAAATCTCATTGTCATAGGCCAGTGTTATAAATATATGACACTTTTTCAAGCAGACTTCTCAATGGAGACCTTAAAAGCCAGAAGGATTGGGGCCCCATCTTCAGTCTTCATAAACAGAACAATTGCCAGCCTAGAATTTTGTATTCTGTAAGATTAAATTTCATATATGAAGGAGAAATAAAAACTTTTCCAGACAAGGAAACACTGAGGGAATTTGTCAAGACCAGACCTGCCCTGCAGGAAATACTCAGAACTACATTATACATGGATCAGCACAATAGAAACCCACCCATGTAAAACCACCCAAAAGCTAAAACTCAGAGTCCTTATAAAACAATATCACAAGAGGATAAGCAAAGCAATAAGATACTAACCAGCATGATGAACAGAACAGCATCCCACATATCAATTTTCTCAAACAATGTGAACGGTCTGTATGCCCCACTCAGGAGACATAAGTGGGCTGAATGGATGAAAAAATACAACCCAAATATCTGCTGTCTTCAGAAAACACATTTAACCCACAAGGACTCATATAGACTCAAGGTAAAGGGATGGAAAAAGATATTTCATGCAAACGGAAACCAAAAGAAAGCAGATACAGCCATATCAGATAAAATTGACTCTAAATCCACAATGGTAAAGAAAGACAAAGATAAATGGTCATATAATGGTAAAGGGAACAATTCAACAAGAATACATAACAATCCTAAATATTTATGTATCTAACACAGGAGCAGCCTGATTCATAAAGCATATTCTACTACATCTAAGCAAAGGGATAAGTGGCAGCATCATAATTGCTGGGGACTTCTATACTCCACAGACAGAAATGGACAGATCATCTAAGCAGAAAATAAGTAAAGAAACACTGGACTTAAATGGGCCACTAGAACAAATGGGCCTAACAGACATTTACAGAACATTTTACTGAAAAGCTACTGAATATGCATTCTTCTCATCAGCACATGGAACATTCTCAAAGACTGATCATGTCTTAGGCCACAAAACACATCTCAACAAATTCAAAAAAATTGAAGTCATATCATGTATTTTATTAGACCACAGAGGAATAAAACTAGAAATCAATTCCAAGAGAAACACTCAATTCTACACAATGTCGTGGAAATTAAACAACTTCCTGCTGGACAATTATTGGGTTAATAATGAAATTAAGATGGAAATCAAAAGATTTCTCATACTGAACAACAAAGGGGACTCAAACTACCAAAATCTATGAGGTTCAGCCAAGGCACACCTAAGAAGAAAATTCATAGCCTTAAATATCTACATCAAAAAGACAGAAATATCACAAATTAACAATCTAATGATACATCTCAAGGAAGTAGGAAAGGAAGAGAAAATCAAACCTAAAGCTAGTAGAAGAAAAGAAAAAACTAAGGTCATAGCAGAATTAAATGAAATGACAAACAAAAAAACAATATAAAGGATGAATGAAATAAAAAAGTTGGTTCTTTGAAAAGATAAACAAAATTGATAGACCTATTGCTAGATTAACTACGAATAGAAGACAAAGGACCCAATAAGCTTAATTGGAAACAAAAAGGGAGGTATTACAACTGATAATACAGAAATACAAAGTATCATTTGTAAATACTATGAAAATCTCTATGCACATAAACTGGAAAAAATAGAGGAAATGGACAAATTACTGAGAACACACGACCTCCCAAGACTCAATCAGGAAGAAATAGAACACTTGAATAGACCAATAACGAGCAGTGAGATTGAAGCAGTAATAAAAGATCTTCTAACAAGAAAAGCTCCAGAACAGATGGATTCACAGCAGAATTTAACCAGACCTACAAAGAAGAGCTGGTACCCATATGGCTGAAAATATTCCACAACATTAAGAAAGAGGGAATCTTCCCCAACTCATTCTATGAAGCCAGTATCACCTCAATACCAAAGCCAGAAAAGGACAAAACAAAAAAAGAAAATTACAGACCAATATCCCGTATGAATATGGATGCAAAAATCCTCAATAAAATAATAACAAACCAAATTCAACAGCACAACAACAAAAACAAAATCCATCATTACCAAGTTGGCTTCATCCCAGGTATGCAAAGATGGTTCAGCATGTGTAAATCAATAAATATGACTCACCCCAAATACAGATGCAAAAACAAAGACAATACAATCATCTCAATACATACAGATTAAGCATCTGAACACAATTCAGTACCCTTTCATGATAAAAACTCTCAGAAAACTAGGCATAGAAGGACTATACCTCAAAATTTTAAAAACCATATATGACAAACTGACAGGCAACATCATAATGAATGGGGAAAAGTTGAAAGCATTTCCCCTACGTGCTGGAACAAGAAAAGGGTGCCTACTGTCACCACTTTTATTCAACATAATGCTAGAAGTTCTAGCCAGAGCAATCAGGCAAGAGAAAGAAATTGAAAAAGAGGAGGTCAAACTACCATTTTTTGCTGATGATATGACCTTATATCTAGAAAACCCCAAAGAGTCCACCAATAGACTCCTGGAATTGATAAATAAATTCAGCAAAGTCTCAGGTTATAAAATCAATATACACAACAGTAGCATTTGTATATACTAATAACAGTCAAACTGAGAGTCAAATCTAAAACTCAATGCCACTCACCATAGCTACGAA
>CAUYSK010102327.1:0-18830 GCA_963575035.1 Avahi laniger
ATTAATTTCTTTCTATTTTTGGTAGAGATGGGGTCTCGCTCTTGCTCAGGCTGGTCTCGAACTCCTGAGCTCAGAACGATCCGCCCACCTCGGCCTCCCAGAGTGCTAGGATTACAGGCGTGAGCCACAGCGCCCGGCCAGGTCATTGGTTTTTAAGTAGATAAAATTAAATCAGATAATATCCTTAATACTGAACTTTCATTTATTTTAAATTTATATTTTAGTTTAATAATGTTTAATAAAAGAGCAAAGAGAAAAATTTATATACTTTCAATCGTTTTCTCAGCCTCAGCACTACTGACATTTGGGACTGGATGAGTCTTTGTTTGGGGCAGAGGGGGAGGCTGTCCTCTGTCCTGTGCATTATAGGATGTTTACCAGCATCCCCCCTGGCATCTACCCACTAGATGCCAGTAGCATCACTTCTAGTTGTAACAACTAAAAATGTCTCCAAAAATTACCAAATGTCTCTAGGGGGCAGAAATAGGGGGAATACAAAATCACTCGAGGTTGATAACCACTTTAATCATACATTCTCAATTTGGGCAATATCATTCCTAAGGAGACGAAAAGTGGTTCTTGTGGGGAAGAAAGAATCTTAGATATTACAATGGTTGTAGCTCTCCAAAGTTTAACTCTACTTGACAACATACATAGATATACAGAATATCTGTGGTATTAAAATATCTTGAGGGGAGAAGGCCCACCAGGAAAAAAACAAGGCTAAAAATGCTTCCTAAGAGGGAATAACGAAAAAAAGTGTGAGAAACACTGCATTAGGTAATGGAGTATAAAATTAACTTAAAATGTATCACTGAACTAGGAAAATAAATTTACAGATTTACTTTAAGGCAAAAATAATACACAATGTGAAACCTAAAAACCCTCAAATCACCAAAACGACAAAGCACAAATAAATTCAGACACACAAATGAATATCTAACACATCAAATGCTACAAAGGATAGGTATGTTTAATCAGTACTTAACTCTAGTTCCCTCAGCTAACATTCAACAACTGAAGAGCAGAAGAGAGCACCACTGGCATGGTACCCTCTCCCAACCATCTTATTAATTAGTAAGCAAACAGGATTAGAATAACAAAAACAGTTGATAAACAGTTCTATTACAATTTCAAACTCTGCAAAAGATCATATTATCTTTAATTAAGGCTTTGTAATAATATACCAATATGATTAATGATTTGGTATGAGGTAAGGGACAGAAATGCAATGGTTTACTGTCACCCAGTTGAGGCAGGGTTGGGGATGCTTGTACCCAGAAATAGAGTTGGGACCCAACCAAGCTGAGCAATCTGAAGTTCTTGGCCCTGTTACTGTGAATAATCACAGCTACCACCACAGCATACAAGTCTATCCCAGATAGAACTATTTGTCTTTAGAACATAGTCAGAACTATACATTCACTCCCATCGTGCCTGGGCCCAATCTGCTCCTCACACAACTCCACTATTAATAGCCTATGACCAGCTTACACGGTGAGAGGGACAAAACCACTTGGATCACTAAGGAAAATTTACAAAGTATAATCCATTTATGAATAATCAGAGGTGGCAGATTAATAATTTATAATCACATGTCTATCATTGGTGCCAGTTTAAATTTTTGATAATGTAAGTAATTTACTTCATCTTCAACAGAGGAAAAGAGGTTTATGTCTCAATTGATGTATAACAATATTAAACATAGTCATAGACTATAGGGAGGCTAAAAAACCTAAAAACTTTACAAATTGCATTACTTTATCCATTTGACACTTAGCTCCAAGCTATATTCCTTCTTCTCTTCTGAATTTTTCTTCTACATTTTTATTTGGATTTTAATTAAAGACAAAACCAATAAAGAGATGTTATCAAAAAGAAAATAAAAGCATATCAAAAGAGGTAAAAAATAAGACTTCCTTCTCATCACTCTCCAATATAGGCTACCAGAAAATAATTTTACATTTATACTAATTTCACATATGTAAGTACACTAGCACATAAGTTTATGCTTTGTTTTTTATTTAGTCATAGGGGCTCATTTTATATACACTATTCTGCACCTTATTCCATATCAGAATACAGAGATCTACCTCTGTCATAGTCTGTTTGAGCTGCTATAACAAAACACCTTAGACTCAGTGTCTTATAAACAATTTATTTGTCATATGTCTGGAGTCTGAGAAGTACAAGATCAATGCTCCAGCAGATTTGGTGTCTAATTAGGGCTTGTCCCTTACAGCTGGTGCCTTCTTGCTGCTTCATGTGTCCTCACATAGTGGAAGGAAAAAACAAGCTCTCTGGGGCCTCTTTTATTTGAGGTCTCTTTTATAAGGGCAAAAATCCCATTCATGAGGACTCTACTTTCATAACCTAATCACCCTCCAAAGGCTTCCACCTCTTAATATCATCACCTTGGGGGTTAGGGTTGCAACATGTGAATTTTGAGGGAACAGAAATGTTCAAACCAAAGCAACCTCCTCCCTCATTTAAATAACCAGGGCCTGGAGCAAGTTAAGGCAAGCTAGGTGCCCAGGGCACAAAATTGAAGGAAGTATTCACTTTCAGGTACCAACCCTGCACTTACTTAAGTGTAAAGGAGGAGAGTGCCTCCCTAAACTTTGGACTTGCCTCACCCTAGTATCAACCCTCAAAAATGATTACTCAGTATTCCAAAATAAGGATTTAACACAATTCATTAATTTTTCCAATACAGGGTAATAGTTAAGGAGATGGGCTCTGTGGGTTTTAATACTTGATCAAACATTAACTAGCTAGTGACTTTCATGAAGTTATCCTGGCTGTGCCTCAATTTCCCAAAAAAAACTATAAAATAATAACACTTGCCTCATAGAGTTGCTATGAGTATTAAATTAGTATATGCAGAGTACTTAGAACACTGTCTCATGAAGGAAGTAAATACTATTATTATTACCACTACTATTGTAACATTTTGAAAGACACTGAATTAACCTCTGGTTTTGCCTATTACAAATAAAGCTGCAATAATTATCTTTGTACAAACATCTTTGTGTACTTATAGAAATGTCCAAAGGGTAAATTCCTGGCAGAGAAACTTATGCATCCAAGATTATAGGTATCTATTATTTTGAAAAAGATAGTTAATACTCATATATAGTCACTTGATTTAAAACAAGATGCCAATACACTTCAGTAAAGGAAAGATGGTCTTTTCAATAAATAGTGCTGGCATACCTGGACATGCACATGGACAAAAACTAAATTTGATCTCTACCTCACATCATAACCAAAAAATTTACTGGGGATAACCGCAGCCTTAGATGCAAAAGGTAAAAGCTTCTAGAGAAACACACATGCATATGCACGCACACACACACGGGAATATATCTATGATCTTGGAGTAAGTAAAAAGGTTTTAAGTAGGAAACAGAAAGCATATACCAAAAAAAGAAAAAATCAATAGACTTCAAATGATATCAGGAAAGTGAGTAGGTAAGCCACAGACTAAGACATTAGCAATACATATAAAAGACTTTCATCAAGAATACATATAGAACTCCTATAAATCAATCAAGACAAATAATCTAATTTAAAAATGGAAAAAATATTTGAATAGACATGTCACAAAAGAAAACATTGAAATGGCTAACAAGAATATTAAAACATGCTTTAACCTCAGCAGACCAACAATGCAACGGTTTGGTGAGGACATGGAGAAACTAGAACTTTCATAAATTGCTGTTAAGGATGTAAACTGGTTCAACACTTTCACAAAACTCATATGATTCCTGATATAAGTGGAATCATACAGTATTTGTCATTTTGTGACTGGCTTATTTTATGTAGCATAACGTCCTCAAGATTCATACTTATTGTAGCTTTTATCAGAATTTCTTTCCTTTTTAAGGCTGAATAATATTTGGTCCATAAATATTTTTGCATGAACAAATTTGCTATGACAGTAGTTTATACAAATTCCAAAAATCTGCCTCTTCCTTTCAAATATACCAAAACTTCCAAAAACTATAAAATCTAAGATATAGAAAAGCTAACAGGAGGGAGGAAATAATTATATTCAAGAACATGGCTCACCTTCTTTGGATCAAGATTACCAAAAACTGAATTGGCAAGGGGACAAACTTTAGACAGTGAACAACCAATCGTCATGATCTCCTTATTTCTATTGATATTCTAGAAAGAACAGACATAAGATTCAGTAAAATATTATTTAACACTTGAGGGTTCTACTAAGCATGACACTGAAAATATTTTAGACATTTTAAATTAAATCAAATTTTTACATCATTATTTTTTCATAATTCAAATGGATTATTTATAAGAAATGAGACTAGGTTACAGAAAAAGTTTATTTCCCAATGAGTTCAAATTACTTGGAATTCAAACAAGATATTAATACCAAATATTATTAAATCATATGGAGAGAATTCCTTAAAGACCTGCTGATCCCAGGGGTAGGTGGACCAGGAAATATTTAATAAAAGATGATATAATAAAAGATGAAATATTTAATAAAAGAACATCTGACGGTGCCAGAAAGTAAAGAAGTACTCAAGAAAAGCCAAGTGCAATGGTATGCACCTATATCCTAGCTACTCAGGAGGCTGAGACCAGAGAATCACTTGAGCTCAGGAGATTGAGGCTGCAGTAAGCTATGATGTGACTGCACTCCAGCCTGGGAGACAAGTGAGACTCCATGTCTAAAAAAAGAAAGAAGTGCTCGAAAAAGAATGAGACATGTTTAAGGACAAGTAGCCCCCAACCTGTGTTCTTTGACCAACTTTGTCCCAATGACCAAAGTTGAATAACTTAGATAACATGGTAAATATTGACAGCCTTGGATTATAAGCTATGGAATAAATATCCACGAGTCTATATTAATATAAATAAATGAATGAATAAATGGCAGAGAATTCCAATTAATAAATGTAGGAGGAATGAGGAGAATAGAAAATCATCATTAAGCAAACACTATAGTAATAAATAATAAAATTCAAGGGTGAAAAGTTGAGGAGAAATGAGATTACACAGTCTCAATATGTCTCCCTCTAAAATATTTCTAAATTACAAATGAAAAAATAGTAACTTTACAGTGAAAAATATGGAAGTTGCCAACTTAACCAAGTGGATCAAGGTTAACATCACTGATAAGAAGATATATCACACCATGAACCCCCAATATTATATGTTGAGAAGGACACAATGTCACTTCTGTAATATTTTTGTCAATCTATGAGAAATCATCAAACAAACGCGAATTAAGGGAAACTCTAAAAAATAACTGACTAGTACTCATCAAGAGTGTCAAAAATCATGAAATACAAAGAAAAATTAAGAAATTATCAAAGGTTAAAGGAAACGGAGGATACACAATTAAATACAATGTGGGATCCTAGATTGGAACCTCGAACAGAGAAAAGACAGAAAAAAAAACAGTAAACTTTGAACAGCGGCTATAGTTCAGTTAACAGCACTGTACCAATGTTAATCTCCTAGCTTTGATAATTATACTATGGTTATATAACATGTTAGCATTAAGGGAAGTTGGATGAAGAATATACAGAAAGCCTTTGTACTAATTTTGCAACTTTCCAGTAAATCTAAAGTTTTTTCAAAAAAAAAAAGTTAATATACATACATACATATATATAGCCTAAAGAAATATACCAACAAAATATTCAACAAGGCTAATTATCTGTCATGACTGAAAAGAAATGTTGAAAGAGCAGTTCCAAGGACATGACGATGAATAAGAATGTCACTGTATAGAAAGAACAGAAACTGAATTTACACCGACCCCAAGAAACATCAGAAGCAGCCCTTGTGACTAAAATTCCAGCCCCTGGAATCAGTGTTCTAAGTGAAGTTCAGAACACATCAAAATATTCCACATAATTATACTTTGTCACTATATGAACTGAAACAAATGGAAGCTCTTTCTTTCAAAGAAAAAAACAGGTAGTGTCAAATACTTCAGATTCCTTCAGCTGCTTACTCATTAGTCTGGGCATACCAATAATTCTGAAGTGTTTTCTTATAAGTGGCTTATATGGCAGAAATCCAAGTGGCAGGAAAACAGAATATATGTTCATCTTCATCTGACTTGCCTCCACATATTTCTAAATCTCTATTTTACTGTTCTCCACACCTACATCCCACCCTACCTCCAATCAAATTTTACATTTGCTTCTTGAAATAAGCATACATTCATTAGTATACCATCGGAAATTTTAATTTTTAATCTTTCCACGCATTATAGGCATGTTTCCTAACTTTTTATGATGTATTTAAATTTCTCCAGAGGCCTCAATTTCACTATTGAAATCAGAAGTTGGCAAATTACAGCCACCTGTTTTAGTAAATGAAATTTACTAGACCACAGCTACACACATTCATTCGTATTATATGAGCTTTTGCACTTTTGCTAGTGCTGTTTTTGCACTACAACAGCAGAGTTGGCAGAGTGCAATAGTTGCCACAGAGACCATATGGCCCACAAACAGTTACCAGTATTTACTATCTGATCCTTTACAGAAAAAGTTTGCTGACTCTTGGTTTAAATTATAGCTCCAAATTCAGTCAACAGTTTCACAAATAAGATCAACAAATCAAAGTTCAGAGCAGCAGTAACCAATACAATGGCCAATACCCACTTAAAATGTGACCAGTCTGATTTGAGACATGATGTAAGTCTAATACACTGGATTTCAAAGACTTAATATTAAAAAAAAGAAAAATAAAGTATCCTGCTCATATTTTTATGCTGATTACATTTTGAAACAATATTTTGGATATACTGGGTTAAATAAAATATATTAAAATAATTTCACCTGTTTCTTTTTACTTTCTTCAATGAGGCTGCTAGAAGTAATTAAAAATTACTTATGTGGCTCACGTATTTCTACTGGACATTATTGGTCTAGAAAATCTTCTTTAAGCTAATAAATGATGTTCCTATACAATGAACTTAAACATAAAATTGATCATCTAACCTGGGACACGAGAGTAATACAGGTGCTATTAATAAAATGGACATAGAACCAGAACGTGTGGGCACCCTTTAGAGAATGTGCATAAGCAGAAACACAAACTTAATTCAAGTTTTCTATAATATCACCCTTGTACCATATGTTTTCTACATGCAGTCATGTGCCACATTATAATGTTTTGGTCAACGACAGACTGCGTATTCAACAGTGGTCCCATAAGATTATACTGGAGCTGAAGAATTCCTCTTGCCTTGTGATGTCATGATGTTGTAGCCATCACAACATCCTAGCACAACACATTACTCGTGTTTTGCTGCTGCTGTAAATAAACCAACTGTGCTACCACTTGTATAAAAGTATAGCATACACAATTATGTACAGTACATAACACTTAATGATAAAAAACAACTATGTATTTACTATTTACTTATGTTTTTACTATACTGTTTTCCTTAATGTACTCCTCCTATTTATTAAAAAAGAGTTAACTGTAAAACAGCCTCAAGCAGGTGCTTCAGGAGGTATCCAGAAGGCATTGTTATCACGGAAGATCACAGCTCCATGTGTGTTACTGTCCCTGAAGACCTCCCAATGGGAGGTAGAAAACTGATATTGATGATCCTGATTCTGGGTAAGCCTAGCCTAATGTGTGTATTTGTGTCTTAGTTTTTAACAAAAAAGTTGTAAAAGTAAAAAAATTAAAATTTTTAAAAAGAGAAGAAAGTTTATAGAATAAGGATATAAAGAAAATATTTTTGTACAGCTGTACATTATATGTTTATAGCTGAGTTATTACAAATGAATCAAAAAGTTAAAATAATTTAAAACTTTATAAAGTAAAAAAGTTACAGTAAGGTTAATTTACTATTGAAGTAAAACTTTTTTAATAGATTTAGTGTAGCCCAAGTGTACAGTGTTTATAAAGTCTACAGTGGTATACAGTAATGTCCTAGGCCTTCGATATTCATTCACCACTCACTCACTGACTCACCCAGAGCAAGTTCTAGGCCTCCAGGCTCCATTCATGGTAAGTGCCCTACAAAGGTGTACCATTTTTTATCTTTTATACTGTATTTTTACTGCAACTTTTCTATGTTTAGACATATTTAGATACACAAACACTTATCAGTGTGCTGTCACTGCCTACAGTATTCAATCCAGTAACATGCTGCACAGGTATATAGCCTAGGAGCAATAGGCTATTGCGTGTATCCTAGGTACATAGTAGGCTATACCATCTCAGTTTGTATAAGTACACTCTATTATGTTCACTCAAAGACAAAATCACCTAATGACGCATTTCTCAGAACACAGTCATCAAGCAAAGCATGACTATGTATTTAAAAACTTTTGGTTAATCATATTTTTCTATAATTTTTTTCTCATAATTTTTTTTTTGAGACAGGGTCTTGCTCTGTTGCCCAGACTAGAGTGCAGTGGCATCATGATAGCTCACTGCAACTTCCAAATCTTGGGGTCAAGCAATCCTCCTGCCTCAGTCTCCCGAGCAGCTGGGACTACAGGCATGTGTCACCATACGTAGCTAACTTTTCTATTTTTTGTAGAGACAGGGTCTTGTTATGTTGCTCAGGCTGGGCACAAACTCCTGGCCTCCAGTGATCCTCCTCCCTCAGCATCCCAAAGTGCTAGGATTACAGGTATGAGCCATTGGGCTCATAAATTCTTGTATTTCCCACATTCCCAATTCACCCTACTCCCAAAAAAGGAATTCCAACGCTACAGGAAGTATATAGAAACGTAATTCCCTTCCTTCCCATATCATGTATAGTTCAAAAAAATCAAAAACTAGTGGGTAATTGTGTTCATTAGAGGGATTCACCTTCTTAAATTCTGGAACACAAGTACACTAGTGCTTTGTTTTCTATTTAAAATTGAATACATTTATCTGACTTGCAGCCTTCCACAGAAAAGTAGAAATATTTCAACAGTGCTTCCAACTTTATAATGAGAAATAGACCATATTTCAAATTCAAATTTAAGCCATCAGAAAAAAATGACTAAGATTTTAAAACTTACCATTTTTCAAGAAACAATCTTATAAAAGACCCCTAGATGGGGCTGTAACTTCACAGATACAAGCTCTCAGAATTGTCAGCAATTTACATAGTCATTCTTGGCATTAAATTTTGTGTAATTCTGAAATCATGATCTTGATGATTTTTTTTTAATTTTTTAACTTGATATATTATGAACATACTACTTATAACTCAGGTAAAATCCCAGTGTAGCCATTTGTCTTGTAATAATGCCTTGTCCTAAATTACTAAATTAAATTAGGCATCGAGAATGATAATGATAAATATATTTATTCCTGGGGTTTTTTTGGTTGTGGTGGGGAGGACCTGGGTTAGGGGAGGGTAGAGGAGAAGAAAAAATCAACCAGGCTGCTATTTACCTGGGCCCAAAATGTTACCGCATCTTCTACGTGACTTCCAACCACATCTTCAACTAAAACCAAATCACAGTGCAAAGAAAATTAGAAATTAATCAGTATCATCTAGCTTTTTACACCCAAAAATAACTTTTAGTGTCAGTACCTTTATTGTAATGTGCATCCTCATCCATTTGGACAATTCCTGAAGAACTGAAACAATTCAGTAACTTGAATTAGGTTATAATAATCCATTCACTAATAATGAATAAACACTAAACCACATAATGTTCAAATGCTTACATGTATGTTTTGCCCTAAATTATCAAAATTCAAACTCTATTTTAAAAATGACCTCAAAAATATTTCCTTCAGTAACTGATTCTTTTGAGTATACTGTAGTATGCAATTTCATCATATATAATCTCTATCCTTAAAATTATCTTTAACCAAACTTTTATGAATTTACACTGAAATGGATAATTCGTGTACATTTTGATCAGTTACATAAATCAATACTTTGGAACGATGTGCAAATTCTTTTAAAAAAAATTAATGTCCTCCCAAAACAAGGGTAGCTCTTCCACAATGTAAACAAAGAGAAATACTACAAGTAACAGAACAAACACTTCAGACTGGGAATCAATTTTATATAAAAGGCACAGTGGTTACTACTTTTGAAGAAACCCCAGGATTAAAGACTGCAAAATAAATCAATTTTGCCCATTACTTCAAAAATAATTTTCATTATATAATAACATACTTTACCAACTGCAAATTATTTCAAAAGAAATGTCTACTATTACATAATTTTATCCTTAATACACTAGAATATTGCACCTTCCATTCATAAATGTTGAAGGAAAATTAAAACATAGATTTTTTTTAAACACATTAACTGCTATTTGAGTTGTATTTAACTTACACTAGTTTTGAGCCCCGGGCCTCGTGAACACATGTAACTCACACATCTGTTTACTTCGGGAACTAGTTACTAAATGAACTATTTTTCAAGTTGCATATAACTCGTACACAGAAAACAATAAAAAATAACAAATTTTTCATTAAACTAGAAAGGATCATTTTATTTTTGAAGTTTTTATTCTATTTTTATAATTAAACACTGAAGCCCTAAGGAAAAAAATTTTTTTTCTAGTGTGGCAGGGAATCTGTTAAAGATCTTCAAAAACACCACTATACCAAATACTCTCAGAAAAGGGAAAAGTTATTAACTCTTCATCACAGAAAAAAAAATTTCCTAAAATTTTAAAACTTTATTCTTTCGTTACAGCTTAAAATTTTTTTTCCTATACCAAAGCCCAGACTCCACCACTACACAATATATACATGCAACAGAATTCAACTTGTACCCCCTAAATCTATTAAAATTTTAAAAAGGAAAGAAAAAAGAAAAAAATTCAAATACATTAAGTGGATCAAAACATCTTCAAAACAAGGATTCTTTAATACTGGTCAACAGTCGTTAAATTCAATCGATCAAAAAGTTGTAAAAACAAGTTGGAATCAAGTTTAAGGAAAAACAAGTTTAAGGAAATTATATATTTCTCTCGAAGACATTCTAAGTCTTAAACTTAGTAAAAATGAAAATGTTTACTTTGGAAATCCCGCCGCACATTCCAAGAAGCTACTTCAATAATTTTAAGATCTTATTTTAAAATAACTTGCCCTGATGATTATAAAGGAACCGATGCTGTACCCAGTTTCTGCAAACCTGCATCACCAAATGGAACGACCAAATCTCCACTTCAAGACGAGAATTTGCAAGAAATAGGTTAAGGGAGCTCCTTGACATTTGCTTTATGGGGGGTTTTGAAGTCTAAATAGCACAGAATTTGCAGGAAGGAGAGGAGAGAATTCCAACCCAGAGCAGGCCTGTATGTCTTCACCAAAATCACTCAGGCCTGAGTTATCTGCAAGCCAGTTTTGCCTCCACAGGTGGTGGTGGCTCAAACATGGTGGAAGGCCAGGAAATGGGCCTCATCCCAGGCTTGGAGAACTAAACGCGAATAGCGACAAAAATACAGTCCTTGAAGCGGCCACCATCGCACCTACTACAAGTGCTAATACTGACCTCACACTTTCCGCCACAGATTCTTTAGAAAAGTGACCCTGGCCCCACATGGCAGGCTTCAGCCCTCCGCCCGCCACCGTGGCTCGACTCGCGCCAGCCGTCGCGCACGTGCAAAAGCTTACCGCGCGTGCTTCGCCTGCTGGGGCCCCACACCGCGCTTGCGCACACGGCGCTCTGCCATCATCCGGGTTTGGCGGGAGCCGCACCCGAGTCACGTGGTTGCCAAGGCCTCGGGCCCAGGAAGAAGCCAGCAGGGCGCGCGCTCCGGGCCACCGACCCTCATGCAGGGAGCAGCGCACTGAGGCTGCGCGCTGGGGATTTATGGGAAGGGTGGGTTCTCCACACCTGCAGGCCAATGACAGGTGATTCTTCAAAGCATCAAGCAATGATGTAAGACAGCGACGTGAGGTTTCTTGGTCTTTCCTAATTTGTTCACGCAGATTTAAATTTTAAAAACGCCCAAATTAGAATAATCTCAACATTCTTTTTACATCACGGAAAGGAGAAAATGACTTTGGTAAATAAAGAATGTGTTTTTCAGATTAGTAGCTTTTCTCAACCCACCTTAACATCCATGGTTCTCTCTAGTGCTGCAGCTTTTTTCACAACAGTAAGGGGGGAAAATGTAGCTTTGCTGTCCGGTTTTATCTAGATACTACACTTAGTGACGAAGCTTGCACAACAATTGAAAATTGCCTTCAGTTAATTTTTAACAGCTTGACTGAGGTATGATTAATATACAATAAAGTGCAGATATCAAAAGTGCACAATACGTTAAGAGTCAACGTATGTATATAACACCGTTGAAATCACTCCCACAATCAAGGTGAACTTTTCCATCACTCCCAAAAAGTTTCCTTATGCCCATTTATAATATCTGGTTCCCCGGAGAAAACAGTATTTGTGGAGAGAAAAAAAAAAGAAATAACGAAAAAGAAAAAAAAGAAACAACATAATACCTGGTCCCCCCTACCTACCTTTCTGCTTTCGGTCACCATACGTTAGTTTGCGTTTTTAGATTTTAACATTAATAGAATTAAACGGTGTGAACATTTTACTCGATTTTAAATAGCGTAATTATTTTGAGATTCATCCATTTTGTCCCATATATCAGTAATTTGTTGCTTTTTATTGCTGTTACTGTTCCATTGCATGAATATAACACAATTAGTTTATCTGTCTTTTGATAGACATTGGATTGTTTCTAGTTTGCAGTTGTTTCAGATAAAGCTGCTGTTGTGTACAAGTCTTTGTATGGACACATGTTTTCATTTCTCTTGAGTTAATACCTAGGAGTAGAATCGCTAGATCACAGAGTTGTGTGTGTTTATGAAACCGCCAGACTGTTTACAAAGTAACTGAACTATTGTATTAATATATTCTCACCACCAGTGTTTAAGACTTAGAGTTGCTCTGTATCCTCACCCTCACTTGATATGCTCAGTGTTTAGATATTATGTATAGTGGTATCTCTTTGTGGTTTTAATTTGCATTTATTTCCTTATTGACTAAAAAGGTTGAGCATCTTTTCATGTGTTTATTTTCCACCCATATATCTTCCTAGGTGAGGTATCTGTTCATATTTTTTCCCATTTTCTTTTTTTTTTTTTTTTTTTGAGACAGAGTCTCACTCTCTTGCCCGGACTAGAGTGCCATGGGTGGCATCAGCCTAGCTCATAGCGACCTCAAGCTCCTGGGCTCAAGTAATCCTCCTGCCTCAGCCTCCCAGGTAGCTGGGACTACAGGCGTGCACCACCATGCCCGGCTAATTTTTTCTATTTTTAGTTGTTTGGCCAATTTCTTTTTGTTTTTAGTAGAGATGGGGTCTCGCTCTTGCTCAGGCTGGTCTCGAACTCCTGAGCTCAAGCAATCCTCCTGCCTCGGCCTCCCAAAGTGCTAGGATTACAGGCATGAGCCACCAAGCCCAGTCGACTTTTTCCCATTTTCTAACTGGATTGTTTTCTTGAGTTTTGACAGTTCTTTATATATTATGGATACAACTCCTTTACATTTGCAAATACTGTCTCCCAGTCTATAGCTGTCTTTTACTTCTCTAAAAAGGGCATTTCAAAGAGCAAAGGTTCTTAATTTCAATGCAGTCCAATTTATCAGTTTTACCTTATGGATTATGCTTTTTTTTTGAGAGTTTTGTTCTGTCACCCCAGCACCCCGGCGCTAGGGTGCAGTGGTGTCATCATAGCCCACTGCAACCTCAAACTCCTGAACTCAAGCGATCTTTCTGCCTCAGCCTCCCGAGTAGCTGGGACTACAGACACACAACACCACGCCCTGCTAATTTTTTCTGTTTTTAGTAGAGACAGGATCTTGCTTTTACTCAGGACTCAGGCTGGTCTTGAACTCCTGAGCTCAAGTGATCCTTCCACCTTGGCTTCCTAGAGTGCTAGGATTACAAGCATGAGCCACCGTGCCCAGCTAGATTATGCTTTTGTGTAGTATCTAAGAAATCTCTAACCTACTTCACAAAAGTTTTCTTCCACATTTTCTTCTAGAAGTTTTACATGTGTAGGCTCTATATTTAGATTTATAATCCTTTTGAGTTAATTTCTTATAAGATGTGAAACACGAGTCAAAGTTCATTTTTTTTACATATGGATATCCAATTTTTCCAGCACCATTTGTTGAAAACATTATCATTTCTCTGTTGAATTGTCTTTACACCATTTTCAAAGATTAATTGACCACATATGGGCAAGTCTATTTCTAGATCCCGTTACATTGATCTATTTGTTTTCTTTAGACTAATACCACACTGCGTTCATTGATTACCGTAGTTTATATTAAGTCTTAAAGACAGATACTATAAGCCTTCCAGCATTGTTCTTTTTCAATGTTGTATTAGCTTTGAAGTTCTATGTGAATTGCAGAATCAATTGGTCAATGACTACACACACACACACACACACACACACACACACACAGCCTGCTGAGATTTTGATTGGGATTACATTGAATCTATAAATTAATTTGAGAAGAATTGGCATCTTAATTATATTGAGTCTTCTGATCCATGAACACAGGATATATCTCCACTTATTTATGTCTTCTTTTATTTCCCTGAGCAATGTTTTGTGCTTTTCAATATAAAAGTTTTATACATCTTTGATTTATCCCTGAGGTTTTCATTTTTTTATGCTATTATAAATGGTATTGTTTTCTTAATTTCAATTTCTGGTTGTTGCTAGTATATTTTTAAATATTGGTCATGTTTAAATGTTTTGAAAATTAACCTATTTCTAGTGAATGCTTTTGTATACACTGAACAGAATTATCTACATAGATGATCATGTCATATGCAAATAAAAACTATTTTCTCCTTTCCAATCTTTTTTTTCTTTTTTATCTCGACTTATTGAATCGGCTAGATCCTCCTCCAGTATAATGCTGAGTAGAGGTGCTCAGAGCAGATATCCTTCCCATGTTCCTGATCTCAGGAGGAAAGCATTCTCCTTTCACCATTAAGTATGATGTTAGCTGTGGGATTTTCGTAGATCCCCTTTAACAGATTGAAGAAGTTACCTTTTATTCCTAGCTTGCTGAGAGTTTTTATCTTGAATGTATGTTGAATTTTGTCTAATACTCCTTTTACATCTATTAAGATGATCATGTGGTTCTTTTTTAGCTTGTCAATATGATGAATTACTTTGATTAATTTTCAAATGATAAACCAATCTGCATTTCTGGGATAAAACCTAATTTATCATGATATACTATCCTTTTGATATATTCTTGTATTAGATTTGCTAAAATTGTTAAGAATTTTTGCACTTAATGTTCAAGAGGGATATTTGTCTGAAATTTTCTTTTCTTGTAATGTGTTTGGCTGGTTTTGATATCAGAGTAATGCTTTCCATATAGAGTAAGTTGTAAAAAATTCCCACCTTCAATTTTCTGGAAGAGTCTTATAGAATTGATATTCTTTGTTCCTTTAATGTTTAGTAAAATTCATGATGTAGCCATCTCACCCTGGAATTTTCTTTGTGGTAAGGTTTTTAACAGCAAAGTCATATAGGGCAACTCAGTTTATCTATTTATTAATATTATTGAGTGAGCTTGATAGTTTTTGTCTGTATCGTAAAATTTTTTAACTTTATATTTTCCTGATACCTCAACATCTCCACAGGCTATGAGCACCTGCACAAGGAACCAGGTATACCAATGTGATAAGACTAGTTCCTGCCACAAGTTCCTCTTCTTGCCCTCCCCTGATTGTGAATTAGTGACATTCAAAATCACCAATGAAATCTCCTCACATCTTTTGCTTGTGTACTCTGCTCTAACCCCAGTAAATGCTCTCCCCCAAGGGTCTTCACTCTCTCTCAGCTCCCCACCTACTTGACTGAGCCTGCTCCCCTGGCATTCACTCCTCCCAAATAGCCCCTTGTGTGGCATGCCATGCCTTCCTTTTCTAGGACCCATGAGTATAATAAATCCTTTAATTTCATATGCTTCTCTGTAATTTCCACAGCCATATTGGAATGATCCTTAAAGATCTCACAAGGGGGACTGACTTCCATGTTTACAACACAGTGTTTTTTAAGGAATTTGTCCATTTCATCTAAATTTTCAAAATAATTGGCATAAATCTGTTTATAGTATTCTTAGTATCCTTTTAATATCTGTAGAACCTATAGCGATGTCACCACTTTCATTCCTAAAATGGGTAATCTGGTCTTCTCTCTCTCTCTCTCACTGATTAGTCAGGCTACAGGTTTATCAATTTTACCGGTTTTCTCAAAAAACCAGCTTTGGGTTTTATTGATTTCTTCTGTTGCTTTTCTATTTCAATTTATGCTCTGGTCTTTATTATTTTCCTTTTTCCATTTATTTTAGTTTTCACTTACTTTTATTTTTCTAGTTCTTTAAGGTAAAGGCTGGGGTCACTGATTTGAGATCTTCTTTACTGATATAGGCATTTGGTGCTATAAATTTCTGAGTACTGCTTTAGTTGCATCTCACAAATATTGTGTTTTCATTGTCATTCAATTAAAAATATTTTTATTCCCTTTTTTTCTTTGAATTTCTTTGAATTATTTGCACATATTATATACTTTTCAAATATTTGGAGATTTTGAGATATGTTACTGATTTCTAATTTAATTCATTTGTGGTCAGGGGATATACTTTATGATCTGAATCATCTTAAAAGTACTGAGATTTGTCTTATGACCTAAAATATGGTCAATCTTAGTAAACATTCCATTTGCACTAATAAAAATAATATGTATTCTCTTGTTATTGGTTTGAGTGTTCTATAAATGTCAATTGGTTCAAGTTGGTTAATAGTGTGGTTCAAATCTTCTACATAACCTATTGGTCAAGGGAGGCCCCTAGGTCACTAACTCTGTCCTGCAGCGTCTAAGAAGGCCTGGGGTAAGAAGCAAGAGCTATCAGTGTAGGCCCAAGGGTTCTGCCAACTTCAGAGTGTATCTATCCCAATTATATATACTTAGGGACTGTAGAAATAAAGCATGAGACCAGATCCATTTTACCCACTGTGAGATGGATTTTGGCCAGGATTCCATTTATCACTCGGCTTCCATAAAACCTTATTCTAACCAGTGACCCACGATGGTCTTTTGGGTACTCTGGGATCCATGTTAGCTCACACACTGTATCCAACAGTCTCTTCTTGAAAAATCTGAGTATTCCTCTTTATCCACTGCATAGTTGCCCTGGTAAACGATAGTGTATGACTGCCCCTTTGAGGATGGATTAGGGGGATATTTACCAAATATATATAAGGATCCTTACTCAAAGGGATCTGGGTTCTCCCTTCCATCATGTGCTCTAGATTTGGAGTGCTTTAGATCTTGAAATCGGGTGAGGAACTGTTGTTTTTCTTTACCATGATTGATGTCAGCCTTCTTGCCAGTTCTCAATATTTTTTTTAGAGGCAAGGGGGACAGTTATACAAGTCACATAACATCCTAATCAGCTGTCCTTCTATCTTGCCCCTTGCAACATCACGAACTTAACCTTATTCATAGATCCATGCCTTGGTGCCCATTAAGTTAATTATGCCCTTTGGGCCTCTAACAGTTAAGTTCCACAACTTGGCCTTCAACATTCCTGCATCCCATCATCTATATACATTGATAATGCAGAGCTCAGTATCATGGCAGCACCTTCCATCAATTCTAGCCCGTACAGATCAACCACTGCCAAGCTTCTCAATTTCTAGTATACTTTTGTCCATTACATTCCATATTGCCCTAGTTATGAGTGGCATCTGGGCCTTCCCGAGGAAAAGTCAGGTGGTAGCTTTTCCAGTTTCAAACAACAAATCCATTCTAACATTTCCACTTCCTTGAGCTTTCTGACCCCTTCCTCAATACTATGAGGAAGAATAATTTCTGGCATTTACACCCTATCTTCTTGCAGTGTGTTAGGACCAACTCCATACATCCTTGCCAGGGCATTAAATCATGTGTCATTAGTGTTCCCATGTCACTCTCTCCCACCCCCAGCCCATGTCTTGATTCAACACCCTCAAGATCTACTCCCAGACATGCTTCCTGGGTTCCTGCCAATAAATTTTAACCAGAATCTGTAGTTCATTCAGAGCAAAACCTATCCTAGAGGAAGGACTGTATTTCCCAACTTGGGGTATGCTGAGACCTAATCCTAGTTATTATTTCAGAGTAAATGAAAAGTAGCAGGGGAAGGTCTTGAGAAGGACAAGTGTCACCTTGTGATGCAACGGCCTCAGATAAAGCCTTTGCAGAATCTCAAGGCAAGAGCAGGTTATTCTCCTCCAGAAAATAGAAGGATGCTGCTTGAGCCCACTCAGGGGTTCAAAGAAACCTGAGGGTTCGATTCTCAGGCTGACCAACGCAAATGTCCCCGTCCCATGATTTAGAGTTCCATTCTTTTCCTGTCAGCTCATTGACTTTGTTGGAGAATACAGAGGCTGTGCATTAGTCTCCTTTGCAGCCTTGCCACCTTCCTATTAGATTTGGACCTGATCATCAACAGTCTGCCTTGCATCTGCAGGAAATGAAAGTTTCCTTAAAGAATGCTGCAGAGGTGGGACTGCAAATTAGTGCAACCTCTGTGGAAAAGAATTTGGAGATACCTCAGAGAGCTAGAAATAGAAATCCCATTCGATCCCATTCGATCCAGCAATAGCGCTATTAGGCATCTACCCAAAAGAGCACAAAACATTCTACTATAAAGACATCTGCACTCAAATATTCATGGCAGCACAATTCACTATTGCAAGAGTGTGGAAACAACCCAAGTGCCCGTCAATCCATGAGTGGATTACCAAAATTTGGTATATGTTTACAATGGAATATTACTCGATCATAAGAAATGACGACGATCTAGTACCTCT
>CAUYSK010102329.1:0-40559 GCA_963575035.1 Avahi laniger
TTTTAGTAAATGCTTAATCTCACTTCTATCTAGCCCAGGTGGTTTTCTTTTCTGAAACTCAAACACAATTGCTTTTTTTCCTTCATCTTCCCTGAGCATCACTTATAAAAATCATTGAGTGTAGTCAATTTTTATAAAGGGTTTGAGAAAACAGGGGGATTGCATTGCTGCCGAGCATAGAACATTCTTTAAACCTAAATATGGGAAACCCCTATTGATTTCCAAAGGCAGAGTCCCCTTTCTTTCCACCAGTGAGAAGTCCTCTTATTCCTGACAAGCTCTCACCTCCTGGGCCCCCAGCCTCCTGCTTTCTCTTTTTTTTTTTTTTTTTTTTTTTGTTTTTTGAGACAGAGTAGCACTCTGTTTCCTGGCCTAGAGTGCCATGGCGTCATCCTAGCTCACAGCAACCTCAAACTCCTGGGCTCAAGCGATCCTCCTGCCTCAGCCTCCCGAGTAGCTGGTACTACAGGCATGAGCCACCATGCCCGGCTAATTTTTTCTATATATTTTTAGTTGTCGGATTAATTTCTTTCTATTTTTAGTAGAGATGGGGTCTTGCTCTTGCTCACGCTGGTTTCTTGCTCAGGCTGGTTTCAAACTCCTGAGCTCAAACAATCCTCCCGCCTCGGCCTCCCAGAGTGCTAGGATTACAGGCGTGAGCGGCCGCTCCTGGCCTGTTTATTTCTTAATTCTTATTTTCCAGTGCTTTACATTTCTCCCTCATTTAGTTTATTTGCATTTTTCTGTCCTTTCTTTTATGCCATTGTTTATATTATTCAAGATTTATGTATATTTAATTGTCTGTTTCTAGAAATGTCTCATATTTGTGCAATACGTTCCTCTGACCACTGTGAGGTTCCCTTCCTACTTGAATATAGTTCAGTCTGCATGTTCATATAGAAAATCTAACATTAAGTAACAAATATGCCTTCTCTAATCAAAACATTTCAAAATGCCAATACAATATTATTAGATAACCTCTGTCTTAGTTAAGATGAAATATTTAAAATATGTTTTCTTTCTGGTCAGCACAAGTGTCATCTACTTGCTTATACCTAAGACAAAGGTAATTTAAAATTCAAAGATGCTCTTATGATTTTTCTCATGAGATACATTTTCACTTGAAGAATCCTTTTTTAGAACTTATATTACAATGCACCCTCTCATTATTATAAATTTTGGGTTTATTTTTTAGATTTAGCCAAAAATGTTAGAAATATTAATCCTTATTTTATGTATTTTGTCCTCAATTTACTTCTCTTTCATGTCCCCATGGAACTCTCCTCTGCTTGCTCTAAAGCCACCAAATAGAGCTTCTTGCAGAAAGCATGCACAGGTAACACCCTGGGTCTACAGGTCCCTTGCTTTCTCTTTCTTGCTCCCCACCCCCTGGTTGAGCACACATATGCTGTCAGACTTTCCCCTCTCCATTGGCTCAGTGCGATGTGCTGTCCTTTTCTCTCTGGATGTGTAAGTAACACACTGCTTCTGTCATTTCATGTTTTGTTGAGTTGCCTCCTCTGTGTGTCACCTGACCAACTCTCCCAAACCTAACTTCATTCTCCTTAAGGGCTCTACTATACAGTGGCTATCTTGGTCCAGATAAACTAGGCACAAGTCAGACTAAAGCCACAGGATGTCTGCCTCAGGATGTGAGAGGAACACCTAGTCATAGGTTGCACACTTTGGAATTAGGTTATCCATCAAAATAAAGGAGTGTTCATGGAAGGAACACTGTAAACATCAATGATCAAATCCCCTGTGGCCCCATTAGGGTAGAGCTAGAGTTTATAGCCAGTCTCCAGAGAGAGACCTCAAGATCAAACTGGAGAGAAATATAACAACAGTGTTGTAAGAATTCCTCTGTATACATGGAATTCAATAGTCCTGTCAAAATGGTTCTAGAGTTGTGTCATTTTTCAATAATTTTTACCTTGATCACTGTACAGCAAGGAAAAACTGTGTCAAAAAGGAAAAACTCAGTCCTTCACTTATGTAACTTTTCCCATATTTTCTGATTTCATTCTCTCTAATGGAAGTCTTAATATGTGTCCCTTATGTATCCTGTATCTGTTTTTTCACATCTCTACTAATATTAGTGTTTATAATTTTTCTTGAAGCTATCCCTCTAAATACATGAATTTTCTGCATTTTAAGTACTAACACAAATTTATTATATACAGCATCAAATGCATAATAAAGCACTATTTAGAAAGAATGATGCATTTAACTTTTTCTCGCTGTCATTTATGTCTATCTCTCATAATGGCCCTTGGTTAGGACATAAAATAAAAACTATAATTTTTTCAGAATAAAAGATTTTAAAATATAGCTCTGAAATTTCTTTTAAATTATTTCTCTTTGATCACATTTTCAGAACTTTAAAATATTATCTTGATGATAGGAGCCAAATTATTTTCCAAATGGCTTGCAGATTATCAATAACAGCACAATAATTCAAAATGCTATTCTAATGCACCATGTATCATAGAAACATTATGTAAGTTATCAAAATATGATGACTGTCTTCTCTTTCAAATTATTATTATTATTTTTTCTGAAATCCTTACTCTTAATGATCTTTTGTTTACCATTATGAATTAAAAACAGTTACAGGAATAGAACTATTATTAAATGCGAAATATTAATGGGTATTCTTGTTAATGCTAATCTCAAGGTGGCAGTCTGCTCTTGGTTCTTGGCGTGCCCTTGGCTGAAAAATGGCCAGACACGCCAAAGTGTCAGGTCCAGACTCTTGGAGGACTGTTATTCTACTTCTTTGGCTCCTTGCTTGAATAAAAGTCACAAGCATGGTCACTGCAAAGGAGTGACCACAAGCAGGAAACAGTTTCACACAAGTAGCTTTTTATTATAAAATGAAACCGGTCTGTTTCTGCGAGTAGAGAGAGACAGACTGACTTACTGACTCTTTGGGAATTCTTGAGTTATTTCTTTTTATTGGCCTATCCCAGGGAAGGGCTTTCCAGAGGTGTGGGCTGTTACCAAATGATAAACAGGTGTTCCCAAGATTTTATCTGTGTATGCAAGCTCATTTTCTAAAAGCCCCACCTCAGGGAATGAACTACAATATAGATTTAAGGTAATGATATAATAATTAGCCTTAAGTTACTTTAGTTCACTTTCCAAATCCTATTATGTCTAGGCTGGGGAATTCCCAGATTGGTAAAGCAGTCCCTCCTTCCCCAGGTGTAGCAATTTCTCAAGACAGGATTAAGAGTGGGGCAACAAAAATGGAGTGCCTGCCCTTATCCCTCTTTCCAGGTGGTTTCATTGCTCAAGGCCGCACCAAAGCAAGACACCCTTCTCCCTAGAAGAGCTGGAGATACTAGCTATTTACCTAACAGACAAAGTAAAGGTCCAGGAAAAAAGACAATTATTTTATATGCTTTTGTTCATTTCTTCACTCATTCGACAGGTATTTGTTTGTTATATACACTGTTGTAAATAGTAATGATATAACAGGGCATAAAATAGAAAACAACTTCACTTTCCCAACTTATGGAATAATAATAGAGTATAATATTAAAAGTCCAGGCAGCTTTCAATGGATGCTATTCATTCAGTGATGCTGAGAAAACTGATGAAATAAAGTATGGAAGTTTTAAAAACAATTTGAATGCTGAACAAAGTTACAATAACATTTCTTCTATTTTATAAATAACCAAAATTATACTATGATTTATAAAATTTTATCAAAATATATATGTTATATATAAGGTAAGCCTTCACTTAGCATCTGTACTTTGTTGGAAACTGTGACTTTAATCAAAACAATGTATAACACTACGATTTTTTTCTCAACAATGTTACAACAAAATGATGTTGAAGGAAACAGGTTATCAGAGAACCTGCTGTACATCCTTTCACCTACAGAAGCAGTTTCCTTCCAAGAAGTTGCATCATAGTAACTTACTTTTTTTTTTTTTTTTCCTTGAGACAGAGTCTCACTGTGTTGCCCAGGCTAGAGTGCCCGTGGCGTCAGCCTAGCTCACAGCAACCTCAGATTCCTGGGCTTAAGCGATCCTTCTGCCTCAGTCTCCAGAGTAGCTGGGACTGCAGGCATGCGCCACCATGCCTGGCTAATTTTTTCTATGTATTTTTAGTTGTCCGATTAATTTCTTTCTATTTTTAGTAGAGACGAGGTCTCGCTCTTGCTCAGGCTGGTTTCGAACTCCTGAGCTCAAACAATCCGCTCGCCTCGGCCTCCCAGAGTGGTAGGATTATAGGCATGAGCCATCGCTCCCGGCCCTTACTTTTAAATATTTTTCATTTATGTAATTGTGAACATTTTTCCATATGCAGATTTGACTCACACTATTTAGGGGCTGGAAATAATTTCTCTATATCCTATTTACTTAATTCTCTTATATTTTTGGATATAGAATATGTTTCCTATTTTAATATTACAAAAATTGAAATAAACTAATGGCAGGATTGTTTCCAATAAATGTTATCTCCTGCTACTAGTATTTCTCATTGAATATGGTAATTACTATGCATTTATAAAAGCATAGAAATTTCCTACATCTTCATTCAGTAATTTTTTTATCACTTCTTCCTTATACTGTGGTGATTCTTGGTCTTTTGTTTGATTTTTTAATGTAGAGACTTTATAGCGTATGGAAAAGTCGTGACATGAAAGTTATGTCTATTAAATATGACGTGGGGCAATCAGTATTAGCAGTTGAGAAGTGCGTGTGTGTGGATATGCGCGTACTTAATTTGGTAGAATATGAGTAATTTCACATATATTCTAATCGTACACTAGGCCTGACAGTTCTGATGTCTCTCCTGGATGGCAGTAAGACACTATAGTGACGTCTGATATGTAGTAAAAACTGAGGAACTAGAATACGAGAAGACCAAATGAGAAGAGAAATGTTGATGCTCATTAGTTTGGGAAACTGTGTGACCTAAAATCTTCGTCAATAGAAAAGTTCAAGGAATGTTTTGCAACAGATGAACTCTGTGTCTAACCCTGATTATCATCCTTCCACCAACTCACATATGTACATAATTTGGAAAGGCCATCTGAAGAGAATATGGCCAGCTCTTTACTTGGTGGCTGTAACCACAGCTGTTGCTATTTATGAAACTCTTTGAAACCATCCATCTGCTTTTTGTTCTCTGAGTCTGCTTTCCTTGGCTCTCTTCTGTCTATAATCCCATCTCCTCTGCTCAGCTCATGGGAACACTCATTCTATGGCATAGCAAACAGTGGTTCCCAAATCTGCAATCAAAATAAAAACCAATGAAGACTTAAAAAAAGAGAAATTCTTAATATGTAGCTACTACTCAGTCATCAATGAAATTATAACACCTATCTCAGAGGAAATATTTAGAGCTTGCCTTAGTAGTGGATAGAATATCCAACAATAAGTAAAAATAATAATGTCAGATATAGTAACAATCATATTAGCAACACGAGTATTTCTGTTGTAGATGTGTGCTTTCTTCAAAGATATGCTAGTTTTTTCCCGAAAATGACAAAAATAATCATTAATTAATGTAGTAACTATAGAGTCTTATTGTGTCTCATAAATATATTGACATTGCTGTTTGCATCAGAAATATCTTTTGCAGATTCTGAGAGTGATTATTAGGACGTTTAAAAAACAAGTAAATTCTTTTAGGGATCGAAGATACCTGTGGATATTCAGGGAAAAATGTGACACAAAATTACTACTTATTAAATTATTTTTAAAAAAATTTCACACAGCAAAATCTAGGATTAGTATACTTAATTTGTTTTCAGTGGAAAGTGACAACCTGAATAACATTCCACTAAAACATTATTTCACTCATTACTCCCAGGCAAGAACCAACTGATCAGAGAACATTAAATATAGCATGGCTTATGTGAAAAGCTCATTTCTCATGCATTTCATACTCAGTTCCATTAGGAAGAATAGAAAGATTCTGAGCATCTGTTTTTAAAAGCAAGTGTTTTAATTAGCAGGAAACAGAGTGTCTACAAAAATCCCATCGTTCCCAAGGGGAATTCCACCCTGAGGGAGTTAAAATAACATGCTGTTAACCTTCTGCTTGGAACAGAAGGATTGTGGCACTCTCTGTGGCCTTCCTGGCCCATGCACAAAGAACAGTTTATTGAATAATCTAAACTACATAGGAGGCAGCATAAAGCAACTTTATCCTTTTCCAAAATTGTCTTGTCATTTATTTACTCTCTCAACTTGCTCTTCTCACCCAGGATGAAAGGTCTGGTTTTATCAGTCAATGGGAGAAAATCGGCTATTGTTCTATTAATAAAATATAGTCCATGAAAATATGAAAATTCCAAACTTTGCTTAATTTAAGTGAAATTCAAGGCTATCCCTAGCCAGAAAAATTGCAATGGGGAAAAGAAATATGGGTGATCTTTTTCCTTTTCCTCACTTAATCTCGTCCTCTGTTCTATCTGTTGTTTGAGGCATAACTACATTTGTAACAAGAGGACAGAGACAGGTAGGAGACACAAGGGATAAGTATAGTTTACTGTCCACTGGGTGGTTTCTAGTTATACATGGCATATTCCAAATACTGATTTTCCTTTTGCACAGTGTTTTCTATAATTTCTTCAGAGAATTCCCACCAGTGTGACCTCTCACAAATTCCTTGATGTAGGCAACGTTTCTCACAAAGGGATGACTTTTTTTAAGTTGCACTACTCCAGTTGACTTCCTTAGTTCCTCATTCAGCCACAGCGAATGCTTACCTTGTCTGACAAAATCTAGAAGCAACTGCCTGTCTCAAAACAGTCAACTGTCCTCTCTAGGCTGATTAGGAAGCTAGTAATCCACTTTCTTTTTAATATTCTTTATTTCTTCTCCATACACAAGCTGCACAAAGCAAATCAAACAAAAATCTTAAAGAAAGGATGTACTGACTTGCCTTTATTAAAAACTTCTATTCCACAAGGATATCACAGTTAAAGCTGAAAGACAGAAATATATTGAGAGATGATAATTGCAGCTCATATTAACAGCACAGCATAGATATCTAGAATAAAAATCTATCATCTGTCTATAAAGTGGAAATAAGTCATTAGAATGAATGAAGTTATGAATTGACAAAGTGTAGAAGATGAAATAAGTAGAATAATAAATATATCTACCTCTACATTTCAGAGAAATGAAAATTCTACTAATAAAGTGTGATTTTGAACACACCAAACTTTAAGGTAAGAGACAAAATCAAACAATGACACACTGGAAAAGGAGAATTTTCATACTTTCTGGAGGGAGTGTAAATGATAAAAATTTTTGGAAGAACAATTTACCAACATTTAGTAAATGTGAGGGCATGTATTTCACTTATTTGCAATCCCACTCCTTTTAATACACATAGAGACACTCTTCCACATGTGCTAACAGAAGAAATCCAAGTATGTGATAGTTTTTGCAGTATTATTGCAATAACCAAAAAAGTCGAGATAATCTAAATGCCCACTAGGAGAAGATGGTATGATCATATTATTAACCATCGACGAACATAAATGGAAGCACATCTACTAATCTCTATGCCATCAAGCAATATAATGATGAGTGAAGAAAGAAATCTTTACTAAAACTCAATAAATTCCAGTTTTTAACTACATACATAGTTAAATGTTAAAATAAGGATAGAAACATTATCATCCTTACATGCAGGATAGCAATACATGTGGGAAAATATCGGAGGGGAATTGGGTCAAGGGCTTCAAATATATATGAAACATTTTCTTATTTAAAATGTAATAAAATAAATATTGCACTATTTAGGACATAGCAAAGCCAGATGGTATATACATATCACTCATATTATTTCCTAATGTTTGATATGCTTTAAAATATCTCAGAATAAAATGAATAAAACTTTAAAAATGCCTAAGGAAAATATAAGTGGTGTTTTTATAATCTTTTCAAAGAAATGATTGTTCAGGCATTAAAGCCTGAATATCAAAGCCTTTTGCTATAAAGGGAAAATGTTGATACTTATTATTATACAGACATTTGAAATATTTATATGTAAAAATAAATAAACATTGTATTTGATAACATTACATTCAATAATTATGGTACACTTATAAAAATATTTGGCTTATCAAAGATAAGTATCTTAAGGAACTAAAAGAATTTCTTAGTTTTTATAAACATATAAAAGGGTACATTTTAAGTATTATTAATTTTCTGAAGTTTTCTTTGTAATTGTTAAATTTGATTATTTGTCTGGATGCTAATATCTAGTTTATGAAATATTTTTATTCAGAATTTTGAAATCATTGTTCCACTTTTTTTTTTTCCTATTGTCTGCTTTGCTAATGATCATTTGAAACAAATCTACTTCTCATTTATATTCCAGGACTTTTTTTCCCTTTGTCTTGGTCTCTGAATTTAGACCTTTTCCATTGTCTTTGAAAAGAAATTTCATTTAGTTTCTAGATGTCAACTTTTTTCTAATTTATTGTTTTCAGAACTCAATATGTCCTTTTAATGTGAATTTATCTCTATTGTGATAAGCCTTGGGAATTTATTTTTACTATAGTTGTCCCTTTATTATTTTCTTTTCCATAGTTTTTATCTTTTTATTATTTGTGCATTAAACATAGACCTACATTGCTGTAAGTACTTGAGAAAGTTAACAAACACACAATAATCCCCAAACTGAATAATTTGCTGGGGAGAGGACTTTATGATAAAAAGTTTTGAATGCTTTGATTATTCTCTATGTTCCGATTCTCTTTACTTTTCATTTTATTTATTTTTTAGAGAGTCAGGGTCTCACTATGTTGCCCAGGCCGGTCTCAAACTTCTGGGCTCAAGTGATCCTCCCACCTCACCCTCCCAAAATCCTAAGATTACAAATGTGAGCCATCATGCCAAGCCTGTCCCCATTTCTTTTATTGAGGCCAGGAGAATGTTGCTCACACAACTCCAGCTACAGGGAGGATAATTGACCAAGGATTCCAGCTGCTGTGCTTTGAAAACCATCCTTACATTTGCCCCATTCTGGAGAGACACATGAATCCTTAGATACAACTTGGACTCATGCACTTCCTGAAGACTTGCCAACCATTGCTTGGACTGTATGGCAGTGAGGGCGATTTCACCATCACTTATCCTCTCTCCTTCACTCAGGGTCAGCTCTGCATCCTGTTCTGACTGCTCTCCCAGCATCCCCTGGCTATTGCCATTTTCTTTTATACAGGTGTTTTCCTTTTCACATTTCATCCTCTCTTGGCATTTCCCTCTCAAGGACTAAAGAAACTTTCGATCGCACATTAAATTCACCTGAGTATTTTACTTATTTTATTTTATTGCTTTGGTTTTCTGTTGTAGAACTGTATAGGTACTAAATAGATTCCTTTATATTCTTTTCCCCAGGTACTTTTCTGGTCTGTTTGTCTTGCTCCATAAAAGTCTGTATTTACATAATGCTTTCTCTTTTCTTCCCTTTCTTTTTAAAATTTTATTTATTTATTTTTCATTTCAAAGTATTACAAGGGTACAAATATTTTTGGTTACATGGATCACTTTCATAAGGTTTGAGTCATCATTATAAGTGTGCCTGTCACCCAGGTAGTGTTCGTTATACCCATTAAGTAGATTATCGCCCATCTCCTGGCCTCCCTGCTTGATTTCTCTTGACTTTCACTTCCCTCTATGCACATGTGTGCTCATCGGTTACTTCCAATTTAATAGTGATTATGTGTGGTGTTTGTTTTTCCATTCTTTAGATACTTCACTTAGGATAATGATATCCGATTCCACACAAATTGTTACAGAGGCATTAAGTCATCCTTCTTCATGTCTGAGTAGTACTCCATGTTATATATATATACCATATTTTGTTAATTCACTCATGAGTTGATGGACACTTGGGCTGATTCCATATCTTTGCAATTGTAAATTGTGCTGCAACATAACATTCAAGTACAAGTGTCTTTTTTATAAAAATGACTTCTTTTCCTTTGGATAGACATCCAGTAGTGGGATTGCTGGATTAAATGGTAGTTCTATTTTTAGTTCTTTGAAGTATCTCCATACTGTTATCCATAGGGGTTGTACTAATTTTCCCAGGGGTGCAAGGATGGTTCAACACATGTAAATTGAAATTACTTTCTTAAACCTTTTCAAGAGTACCAGTATATTTTATTATTGAATATCTTTTATATTTTACTGCATTCTATTATTTTGTGGGTATTTCATTATTTTTCTATGGCTGATATAAAAATTACCACAATATTAGTGGTTTATAACAGCACAAATTTATTTCCTCATAATTCTCTAGAAGTCTGACCAGTGTCACCGGGCTTACATCAAGGCAAGCGAGGTGTTGTTGGCCTCCTTTCTGGAGTTCCTAAGGAAGAATCCATTTCCTTGCTCATTAAGGTTATGGGCAGATTTCAGTTTCTGGGCTTCCAGGACAATGATGCCCCTTTCCTGCTGGCTATCAATTGAAGGATGTCTCAGCTTCTAGAGGCCACTGCACTTCTTGGTTAATGACACCTATTCTCCACCTTCAAAACCAGTGAGAATGGCTTTTATCAAAAAGTCCCAAAACTACAAATGCTGGCATGGATGCAGAGAGATACGAACACTTATACTGCTGGTGGGACTGCAAACTGGTACAACCTCTTGTTTGGACAAGTTTGTACTATCTGTCGGAATATCCACTCAAAACTTTGTGATGGGTATAGTTGGACACAATTTTATTTTTGTTATGGACTGAATATTTGTTTCTTCCTGCCAAATTTCCATGTTAAAGCCCTAATCCCTAATATGATGGTATTTGGAATTGGGGTCTTTGGTAGGTAATTAGATTTATATGAGATCATGAGAGTGAGCCCTCTATGATGAGATTAGTGCCGTTATAAACAAAGGGAGAGAAACCAGAACATGTTCTCTTCTGCTCTCTGTCCATCAAATAAGGACACAGAAAGAAGAAAGCTATCTATAGCCAGAAAGACGGCCCTCACTAGGAACTAAATCTAGCAGTACCTTGATCTTGAACTTCCTAGTCTCCAAAACTGTGAGAATTATATATGTTGTTTTAGTCACCTAGCCTGTGGTATTCTGTTATAGCAGCCTGAGCAGACTGAGATGATTAATTTTCATTTCTGTCCTATCCCACAAATTCACTGGCTCCTATTTTCATATATTTTTACATTTTCATACTGATATTCGTTATTTTATAAAAGGTGATGGAGGTTGCTGAAGCTGCCTGTCAATTGTATGTTCTTATGAATGCTTACTAGGTTTTAATTTTTATACTTTTCTGTTGTTGATTCCCGTATTTTTACTGCATTTCATTAGATCTGGAATCCTATCTGAAAAATTAGAGATTTTCCAAAGATTCTTATTTATAATTCATAAAGAGACTTCTTTTGTCTTAAACCTCTTCTTTCTATAAGATACTCTGAGTCAACTGAGCCTGTCATTTTACATCTATAGTATTTATATTGTGGTGGCATATTACCAATATAAAATGAAATATTTATAGTTTCATTTGTAAATTAATTAATGTTTTAGCTCAAATACTATGCCCAATATACTTTATCTAAAATATGTAGTTTTGTTTTTTCTTACTTTATAATTTTTGGAATTTTACAAACAACTAAGTATCCACTTAATAATAAACTCAGAATTAAAAATCATAAAGGACTTTTGATATATAATTTAAAATTGATATCATTATGAAAAAAGTTGAACTCCTAATATATACCTTCCATTTTTCAAATAAATTATATTCTGGAAGAAAATTATTGTTCATTTTTAGTTAACACATTAAAATATTTGAGATTCTAGAATTCTTATGGTTTCATGCCTTACTTAGGTTTAAGTCTGTTATCCATGGTGAGCTGATTTTTGTGAGAGGTGAGAGGTGGATCCTGTTTCAGTCTTCTACGAGAAAAAAAAATGTTAGGAAAACATTGACTTAGTCCTAGGCAAAGAATTTGTGAAGAAGAACCCAAAGCAATCACAGCAACAACAAAAATAAATGGGACCTGATCAAATTAAAAAACTTCTGCCAGCCAAGGTAACTGTCATTAGAGCAAACAGACAACCTACAGAATGGGAGAAAATATTTGCATGCTATACTTCCAATAAAAGGCTGATAAATAGCATCTGTGAAGAACTCAAGCAAATCAGTAAGAAAACATGAAACAATCCCATAAGTGGTCAAAAGACATGAACAAAAACTTTTCAAAAGAAGATAGACTAATGGACAAGAAACATATCAAAAAGAGCTCAACATCTCTAATCATCAGGGAAATGCAAATCAAAACCACAATGAGATGTCACTTAATTTCAGTGAGAATGGCTTTTATCAAAAAGTCCCAAAACTACAAATGCTGGCATGGATGCAGAGAGATAGGAACACTTATACTGCTGGTGGGACTGCAAACTGGTACAACCTCTATGGAAAGTAGTATGGAAAAACATCAAAGAACTAAAAGTAGAACTACCATTTGATCCAACAATCCCTCTATTGGATATTCATTCAAAGGAAAAAAAAGAGACATTCTATAAAAAAGACACCTGCCCTTGAATGTTTATAGGAGCACAATTCACAGTTGCAAAGATGTGGAAACAACCCAAGTGTCCAGCAACACATGAGTGGATTTATGAAATGTGGTACATGTATAGCATGGAGTACTACTCAGCCATAACAAATGGTGAACTAGTATCTCTTGTATTAACTTGGATGGAACTGGAGAGCATTCATCTAAGTGAATTATCACAAAAATGGAAAAAACAAACACCACCTGCACTCACTGTTGAATTGGACCTAATCAATCAACACTTGCATGCATGGAAATAATATCCATTGGAAATTAAGCAGATGAGGGAGAGGGAATGGGTAAATCTACACCTAACAGGTAAAATGTACACTATCTTGAGGAAGGGCACATTTATAACTTTGACTTAAATGATATAAAAGCAATTTATATAATCAAAACTTTTGTACCCTCAGAATATTCTGATATGTATATGTGTGTATGTGTATATATATATAAATGAGGTTATGGTCAATAAAAACTTGCACATAATTGGTGAATACTTAGGTTGCATTTTAATTATTTTCTTTTTTTTTATTTCAGCATAATATGGGGGTACAGATGTTTAGGTTACGCGTGTTGCTCTTGCTCCCCCTCAGTCCAAGTTTCAAATATTCCTCAAAGTTATGATTATATCAAGTTTGCTTAAGTCTCTTGCCTTTCATTTTTCATTTTGAAATCCATTTTTTTCTGTTTTCTAAATTGAGACTATTTTGAGTGACAATTAAATTGCCTCATCTACCAATCAATCAAATATGCATTTCATGTGAAGTCTGAAAAGATATTGCATATCTGACATGAAACCAGAATTGGTGTTTTTGTAATGAGGAGTCAAATTGAATTGTATGAGATGGGATGAATGTGATTGTAATGGTTATTTTGTGAATGGCAGTTCAATAAATCAAGGTACCTTATTCATACTGTTCTCTGATTTATTCAATTAATAACAATATAATTTGAATTATATGGTTAGTTTTAAATGAACTATTTCTATAGAGTAGTTTTTAGAACTTATTTGTATAACTAAAATCTATCAATATATAAGCTTTTTACAACTATTTTATTAGATAATAGCATTTATTTCCTAAGTTCTGATATTTTTTCCTTTTATAAAAAAAGTCTTCATTTTAAGAATAAAAGGAATGCATACTTATATAGTTCCCTTCTTGTGAAAAGTTACTGAATAAAAATAATAAGTAATAAATATAAACACATAGATTCTACTTTTTACTATTCATGTAGATATTGAAATTTGCTTAAAGCTATCTTTTGGTTATTATATATGGTGAAAATTTTAATAACTTTTGTACTTTATTTCAGTCTTATATAAATAGTATTATATGCCATATCCAGGTCAGTTATTCAAATATTAAACTAAACTGGCATATGAGTCAGTTTAGTTTAAAATAGCATTTAGTTTTGAAAAACATGTAAGTATTTTTTTAAATTTTGTTTGATATTGGTGGCATGTTTTCTATTATTGAATAATTACATGTATTTTAACTATCATTTTAGTTCTATATTCATTTGGAATATATTTTATTTGAAATTTTCACAAATTCGAATTTTTTTAAAAGCTATATTAATTACATATATCGTTAATGGCAAATATTTTAATAATTTCACAATGTAGAATTTTTTCCTTTCTGGTAGAAAATATATATTGTTCATATAGAAAATATATTCATCATTTCAGAAAATAAATTAGTGAGACATGAAGTAAAGGTTATGTTATTACCGTAGCTGGATTCCAACTCAACCTTACTTGTCACACAAGTGGTCTTATCTTTACCAAGAAAGACTCTTTTAAGAATTAAAAGTTTGCAGCAGGATAACAAAAATTTATTATAGGTTATGGATCTTACCAATTTTATGTTAATTGATTAAAAATTGAGTATGATCACTCTGCAAAAGACAAATTAATTAAAAAGTTTCCTAAAGTATCAAAAATAGAGTCAATGATTGCAGTATACCTATTAATCTTTTCTAGGAAAGGAACTAAATAATAAATTTGTCTTAAAGATAAGAAATAAAAATAAGCAACTTAAGCAATATATTTTTTAAAAAGAAAATTAATAATCTACAGTCTTGCATAGACCTTGGAAGTTGTATTTATCTCTAGAGATCAAAGAATATGAATGAATTAGTATAAAAGTTTTATAGTGTATTAATTATTTCTCACTATCAAATAAGAAAACATTTTGACATGAAGAATCAATATAAAATGAATTATGTTCTATAATATTATGCATGTTGTTATATTCAATATAATTTCATATTATGTTTTACTCAAAATATTATGAATGCATTCAGTTTAATTTTTGGAGATAATTATGTAATGATATGACATCACCTTTGCTTTTAAACACAAAAAAGAAACAGAGAAGCAAAAATCAAAGAATTTCACTCAGACTTGGAGGTAAAAATTCCTTATAGTATATAATATTTTTAGACATTCACCTAAAGAATGAAGTCAGTGGATAATTCCTCTGAATATAGTGGAAAAAATTTGTAAAATCTCATTTTGAATTATCCTTCTTGATTATATTTTGAGACACGCTTTTTAAAATTTGTAAAATAACTTGGACAGTTTTGAAAATACCATATGAACCAAAATAAGAATTTATCTTGGAGACAATGCAAAATTAACATTTCTTTCTGCATATCAATGAAGAACACTGCTCACTGACTTTTCAATCTATTCTCTTTATCAGTGTAGGCAAACTATGTACTGCTGGCCAAATACAATCTGTCATCTGTGTTGTGAGGTAAGAATGTTTGTCATTTTTGTTTTAAATGGCTCATTTTCGGTGGTTATATAAACATCTACATAATATCTTCATTTTTGCCTCTTGGGCTATAAGGCTGATATAGTTCCTATGCAGAATTTTTACAGAAAATGTTTCTCAGCTCCTGTGACCTCAAGCAAAACTACATAAAAATTTATATCCATATGTTGATGTGTTTACTGTACATCATTCCTGATTTTTTTTTGTTCCTATAAAACAAGTAGAAATAGGTATTTGTATCTCTCACTTTCTCTCTCTCTTGCTCTTTACTATTATCTGAAAGCAACATTTATTTTCATCTACTAGGTATAAAGTTCTTAGAAGAATATATAACAAAAATATACTTTATAAAACTAATTAAATAATACAAATATATGGAATGATTTTATTAATGCATTTCTTTTTTCTTTGTTCCACAGAATTCCTAAAATTCTTTATTTTGTATATTTTAAGCAGTCATTCTAAAACACAATTTTCTGACTTGTGAACAGTATTTTGGTACGTATCAACTGTGTTGCCTTTACAGAGTCCCCTAAAAGTAAAAAAAAAAGAAAAGAAAAGAAAAAAAATTGTTGAAAAAATTAGTATAGCCCTGATAAATTTAAATAAAGCAAGAACCTCAAGAGGAAAAAAAAAAAAAAATGAATTGTCTCACTAAGGTAGACCAAAAAGGAAAACAACAGAATTTAAAAGAAAACGGTGAGAAGCACAAAGAAGTAAGAAAATGGAGTGGAATCTGTTTCAGTGTATTAGAATGCTCTTCATACCTAAACTTTTAAGATAAGTATTAGAAGAGCAGGATCCTAACAGATTTGAGTTGTTGACATTTTTGCTGAAGGTGAGAAGTGCGGTGATGTTAGAAAGATTCATGTTTGATCTGGTTCCATCTTATATGAGCATCTTCAGAGACATGGGGGACTGTGTTTTCAGCCCTTTGACCAGGCTCTCACACGTCCCCTGAGTTTCCCTGAGTGTTCGTCATGGGATGAATGGTGGCTAGAACTCCAGAAACTCCTGATGGCCATGACAGCTTTGGCGACATGTAGCAAGAACTCCTCAGTAGAAGGGGCCCCTGTTTCAGGGTAGAACACAACCTGAAAAAGTAAGTGTCTAAGTAATTTCCCAACGTATAGATGGGCTGTATTTCATTGTATAAGCTAGTCATTTAGAGTCTGGAAACTGTTTTCTCATTCAAAATTCTCTCTGCCTATCTCATAAATACGGAGGCCATGTGAGTGGTAGTAAGAGCATAGGTTTTAGAATCAGCAGTCCTAAGTTAAAATTCAACATCTGCTATTTTTCAGCTGTGCTTTCTTTTTTTTATTATTTCAGCATATGACAGGGGTACAAATGTTTGATTACATATATTGCTTTATCCCAACTGAGTCAGAGCTTCGAGCATGTCTGTTCTCCAGAAGGTGCCCACCACACCCATTAGGTGTGTATATACCCATCCCCTCCTCACCCCTCTCATCTGCCTGACACCAATGAATGTTACTGCTATATGTGCACTTATTCTTTAGCAGAGTACTTAACCTCTCAGACTCCAGTTCTTATCTTTTTTTTTTATTTCAATACATTTATGAGTACAAGTGTTTTTTGTTACATGGATGAATTTTATAGTGGTGTAGTCTGGGCATTTAGTGTAGCTGTCACCCACACAGTGTACATTGTGCACAGTAGGTAATTTTTCATCCTTCACCTCCATCCCAACGTCCCCATTCGAGTCTCCAATGTCCATTATGACACTCTGTATAACCATGCATATGCATAGCTTATCTTCCTCTTATAAGTGATAACGTGCGGTATTTGGATTTTCATTCCTAAGTTACTTCACTTAGGATAATGGCCCCTAGCTCTATTGAAGTTGCTGCAAAACATATTATTTCATTCTTTTTTATGGCTGAGTGGTATTCCATGATGCACATTTTCTTTATCCAGTCATGGATAGATGGGCAGTTAGGCTGATTACATATGTTTGCAATTGTGAACTGTGCTGTGATAAACATACATGTATAGGTGTCTTTTTGATATAATGACTTCTTTTCCTCTGGATAGATACCTAGTAGTGGGATTGCAGGATCAAATGGTAGATCAGCTTTCAGTTCTTTGAAAAATCTCCATACTGTTTTCCATAGAGGTTGTACTAATTTACATTCCCACCAGCAGTGTAGAAGTGTTCCCTTTCACTGCATCCATGCCAACATCTATTGTTTTTCAATTATTTGCTAATGGCCATTTTTAAAGGAGTAAGATGGTTAATACATTTCTTTTGAGGGAATAAACCCTTTTTAGTGGCATGAGAGAAAAAAATGCTTAATATATCAAAATGTATCAAATCAATCTAATACAATGAGACAAAACGCATAATAAAATAATGTACTGATGCAGTGATGACATATAATACATAAGAAATTAATCAAGATAGAGTGGGCTATGTTATTTCAATATATATATATATTTTGAAACAAGGTCTTGCTTTGTTGCCTGAGCTCGAGTGCAGTGGCTTCATCATAGCTCACAACAACCTCAAGCTTCCTGGCTCAAGTGATCCCTTGCCTCAGTTTCCCTAGCAGCTAAGACTATAGGCACAAGCCACCATGCCTGCTAATTTTTCTATTTTTTTTGTAGAGATGGGATCTCACTCTTGCTAAGGCTGGTCTAGAACTCCTGGCCTCAAGCAGTCCTTCCCCCTCAGCCTCCCAAAGTGCTAGGATTGCAGGCGTGAGTCACTACAACCAGCCTCAATGCATATTTGAAGAACTTGGGAAAAGTTACGCATTTTATAAAATTGGGTTAATCCTTTTAGGTTGCATAGGTGCATCAAAATTTGCCACAAAAATATGAAAATATAATGTGGTATTCTAGTACATCATATGTCCTAGTCACAGAGGGGGTGACGAAAAGATTTTATTATTGTTCTTGAGGTTACTGTCAAATATTAGTATTTCATATGTTTTATAGGATCATGAAGATTTAAAGTTAATATTATTTTTAGGGGTTACTGTAGGATAATGAAAATGAAAATATTTTTCTCTTTTAAGCTTAAACGCAGAATTTATTCATTTTTATTCTAGCAGGTATACCAAACCCTTCTTTGTCTCCATACCATTTTATATATTGATATACTCATGTTAAGTTAAGTTATCGGTATCTGATAGTGGTAAAGGATAAGTTTTTTGCAATGGTATTTCTGGGCTCAAACCCAGGCTCCAAAATTTCCTATTTATATGAGATTGGAAAAGTTAGGCAGCCCCTCAATGCCTCAGTTTTCTCTTCTGTAAAGCAGAATTTTTCATAATATTGTTATATATCTGATACAGTTGGTGTATTGATCAAAGAATTGATACACACTAATCACAACAGGGTCCTCCTCAGAACATTACCCAAAGGCACAAATTGGTTTCAATGAACAAGGGTATGTGTAATCATTGCAAAATATTTGTCTTTCATGTGTAATTCTTCCTAAATAATAATAATTATACTACTATTGATATGAAATCACTTGATTTAGGATTATCTTGATAAAAAGAAAACTACTTTTGAAAATCAATGATAAACATTTTTAAATTAAATTTAATATGTAATAAAATATTGATATTTTGATACATAAAGGTTTAGTGATGTGAAAGAATTTAAAAATTAAGTAAAAGTTTAATTTCACCTGCAAATTTTTCATTTTATATGAAAACATTTCCCTAGCAAAACAATTGCATCCAGGAATAGAACATATCAGTTATTCTTAATTTTTCCCCACTAATGCTATTTTTTTAGGTCAAAAACATCAGTAAAGAAATTAAAATATCAAAGTATTAGGTACTTTTTTCTAAAATTATCTAACATATTTTATTACATGAAAAATATTTTATACTCATAAAAGTAGCATTTTTTCCACAGCACCTTTCAATTATCCCAATAAATATAAAAGTATTATTTTATTCATAAATACTAATTAGATGGTAACGATCTAATACTAGTTATGAGAAATATCCAGACATTCTGCTTCAATAAATATATTTTTAATACTTGGGGCAGCATGATAAATTAGATTATTGAGAACAAGTGAGTTAGAATCAAAGTTATATTTTCTTTCTAATCTTTGATATTTACTCTTATTTTGTCTAGCTTAATTGAGGTCCCAATATTTGTTAAAGGGAATATCGAATGAAAAAAGTAATGAATTAAGTATACAGTTTGTGATTCGGTTTTCCATATGAAATCAAGTTCTCCCATCTCATAGTTTTCTGTTTTAAAATTTGCTCACATTTTATTTTTCAGATGAAATCAAAGATAGGAAATTAAACCTATTATATTCGTTTTCACCGCACGTACTCTTTAATGGGAGTAGCCTTTTAAAAAAAATCAATGGTTACACTCATGCACTGTTGGTGGGACTGCAAACTAGTGCAACCTCTGTGGAAAGCAATATGGAAATACCTTAAAGAGATGCAGATAGAGCTTCCATTTGATCCAGCAATCCCATTACTGGGCATCTACCCAAAAGAGCAAATGATACTCTATAAGAAAGACACCTGCACCCGAATGTTTATAGCAGCACAATTCACAATTGCAAAGATGTGGACACAACCCAAGTGTCCATCAATACGTGAGCGGATTAATAAAATGTGATATATGTATACCATGGAGTACTATTCAGCTTTAAGAAACAACGGTGATATACCACTCCTTGTATACTCCAGGATAGAGCTGGAACGTATTCTACTAAGTGAGGTATCCCAAGAATGGAAAGACAAGCACCACATGTACTCACCATCAAATTGGTATGAACTGATCAACACATAAGCACATATATAAGAATAACATCTATTGGATGTTGGGCAGGGAGAGGAGGGGGAAGAGGGAGGAGGGGGAAGAGGGAGGAGGGGACGGGTACATGCATACACAAAGAGTGCAATGTGCATCACCCGAAGAATGGACATATTTGAAACTCGGACTTAGGGGGTGAGGGGGAGCAAGGGCAACATACATAACCTAAACATCTGTACCCCCATAATATGCTGAAATAAAAAAAAAATCAATGGTTATTTAGGAAACTACAATTTTACTTTACCAACGCACGATAACACACTTTATCAACAAACACAAAAAATACAAAACAAAATCTTATCAATCTCAGTATATTAATGGTAACCATAACCACACTGCAACATATAATGTTGCAGTGTGGTTAATGTGTTGCAGTGTGGTTAGTGTGTCTTCAGATACTATCTTTTCTATTTCTGTGAAACACTTATTTTTTAATACTTACATTTTTTCTTTCATAATAAAACCTCTAATGGAAGCAGCTTCATTTCAAGCCACATCCCTCCTTAAACTGTGTATTACCATCTCTGCCATGCCTTCTTCCACCTGCTCTTGTATCTGTTCTTTTCAGTTCCATAGTTGTCACTGATCTCGTATCTGTTCTCAGTATGTTTTCATTCAGGCACATTCTCACTGCAGTGGTAAACCTTTGCTGTCTTTCTTCTTTTCTACAGTTTTCGCTTGACTTCAGTTCAGGCATGAGCACAGGAGTTGACTCTTTTGGTTTCAGATAGTCCCTAATTATATGCAAAATAATATTTGCCATATTATTTATCTCTTAACAACAATGCAGACACAATCATGAATGATTTTCTTCCTCTCTTTGTAAATTTGTATGTTTTGAAGCACTTGTGAAAAGATTGAGATGAGGGAGTCACTGTTATCCCTGCAGTGGGATTAGTTAGCTCTAATAACGGTTCCACCAAGACTGCTCACAGTAGAGAATGGTAAGTATACAAATAAAAATCAACTGTGTTGTCAAAGAAGAATGAATACTTTTGTTTAAAAATCCATAACTAACAACTATGTATATTACTGTATCATCATAACCATCGACTAAAATATAGATATAACCTGATTATTTAAACTCGAGGCTCTGCCATTTGACTTCCTTTATTACTTATTGTCTGACATACTTCACTGATTTCTTTGGAGTGCAAATATCTAAACTTGTCCAAATCTAATGAACACTCTCCATTCCTAGTAGGATTCTGGCTAATAATTTTTGAATTACGGACTCAATCAGTAGTCATCCTTACAAAGTTGAAGCTATATTTATTACTAGTCATTCACTTTATTGTCCTGTATTTTTTATTTTTCACTCAGGCATGGATTAAAATGGTTCCAGACTACTGCATGACAAACTAGTTAAAATTCATTATTTTAGTTTCAAAATTTAGAAACTCATATTTATGAATCATTTCTTACTTATACTATATAATGCAAATAAATCTGAAAGTTGGAATGAACTAATTCCCTAACCGATACTCAACGTTTTAAAGGCAAATACTGTTTCTCATTCATCTTTTTCATCCACAGTCTACAAAATTCACTTTAAAGATATTTGTTAGATTTAGAGTAAAGTGTAAAATGGCTTTTCTGAATTTTTTTACAAAAGATGAAAAAGAATGGGGCACCATGGAGCTCTCTGTTTCTTGTTTGAAGCATTTCTGAGAGAGGGGATATTACCATAAACCATTTTTTCCAATTTACCATTTCTTTTATTTAAACTCTATTATACTATCTCTACTATACATCATAATAATTTTTTAGAGTCTTTGATCCAGGTGATCAGCATGCCCCATATTAATAGGATAATTCTGTATAACCTGCTGTTTTCTTTTCTAACAATTTCATCCTGCCGTACACATGAAAATAAAAGATAAAAGTTCAAAGAACAGGACTAGAGTTAGCTCTGCAGAGAATATAGGAAATAGGGGATCCTGAAAATGGGAAAAACCAAAAGGTACAATCCTGAACATCAGAAGGATGAGTCACAATAAAGAAGATACTCGTAAAGACTTCTCAAGGGCTGTTTTGAGAAAGAGGATGAGGAGATGAATAACAGATGCGAATCAGGATCCACACAGAGTTTGGGGGATTTTCTATGTGCCAGAGGACAATGAAATAAAGGAAAAACAAGCAGGATCTATTAATTGTGAACACAAATATGCTCCCTCAGTATATAAACTACATTTTTGAAACAACGTAAGAAATTAAAATGGCTCTAAGGACACTTTTTGTTTTGTTTTCAGGGAACAATGAATCAATGAATGGCAACTTGAAAGTAAAATTTACAACTGTACTTACACAGTTACAAACAAATGAAACCTGCTACTCTCTGGTTTGATTTCAGTTTGACTTTATTTCTATCTATGAATCAATCATTTTCTCTCCTTTTATAGGCAGGATTCTTCTTAGTTGCATTGCTGATACAGGTTCTAAAACCGTTCAAATCCTTGTACCATCAGTTACCCTCAAAGATGGAGATATTAAATTTTAGAAAAAAAGTAAAATTGTTGCTTTCCAATTTTTTTAAAAGCAAAATAAGAGACAGCAATGAAAGTTATAAAGGGGCATCATGATCATCATAATATCTATTTATAATTATGTGTGACACAGCACTAATTAACTTAGGTAATGTATTCATTTTAGATCAATTTATTTTAGGTGATTAACAAATAAGAAGACTATTCATTCACTAATTCCTTCAAAATGTAAATACATTTTTTTTAGAGAATATAATAGATGAAAATAGGAATAGATCCTACCTTCCATAAATTCACAGTGTAAAGGATAGTAACACTTAATCGATTTAACTTACTAGGAATTTAGTTAATTTTTCATAAGATAATATATAGAAAAACGCTTTAAAACTCCAAATGACTATGTATAACATTAGAGATTCTTATATTTTAAGAGTTATCTTTTCCTGAGAATAAATTTACTACTACCAATGGGGGCTACATAATATGCAGGACTTAATACAAAATGAAAATGCAAGAGTCTTTGTTTAAATATAATATAAGGCAAAAAGTGCCATTAAAGGTACCAAAATATAAAACATCTTTATTTCTTCCCCAGTATCTCTTGACTTGTCATTTTGATTTTTTTAATTGTTATTTAACACATCAACTGCAACATGAGTTGTATTTAACTCATGCTAGCTTTGAAGTATATATAACTCACTTGTCTGTTTACTTGGGAGCTCCATGGCGTGCAGGCAACTCACACTGCCACGCTGTACCATACTTGTTATGTGATGGGTGGCCCCTGGGCAAAACCCTGCAGTTGGTTCATGAAAATCTTACTTGTTAATGTTCTTATTGTTACAATTAATAATGACAATTTAATTGCATATAACTTATGCACAGAAAACAATAAAAAATAACAAATTTTTTCATTAAATTAGAAAGGATCATTTTGTTTTGAAAGTTTTTATTCTATTTTTGTAATAAAACATCGTGGCCCCAAGGAAAAAAAAAATTCTTTCAGTATAGCAGTCAATGAGCTAATGGCATGTTCCCTTCGATGGAAGGATACTTGTAGGACGAATACAGACCCTCATAGGTGCACAGTGGCCCCAGCTTGTAAGTCCCCGCTGGGATACATTCAGTACCTGATCAGAATGGGTGAGAAGCTTACTCTACAGAATTCTCCACCTAAAGTCTTTGGCACTTCCAGGCCAGGGTTAGGACGGATGCTAGAGTGCCCTACCCCAAGATGTCTCTGGCCCTGTATGCCACATCCTATCCTTTCCTGAGCCCACAGGCATGCCCCAGAGATGGAAGAACGTGGGCCCATCCACTACCTCCTTAGCTTCTGCTCCTCTCTTCTTCAACCCAGTGTTCACCTGAGTGAGGGTGGCTGTGATGAAGGGGCAGGCAGATGAATGGGAAAGGTTGGGAGGGTCTTAAGGCACCAAGGCGCTGAGCAACCAGAACCAATACTGAGCTGGCAAGGAGGAACAGGTGGCGGGAGGATACATGAGCAAAGCCACTCACAAGTGACATTGTTATATGAGACTTTGCTTACAAAACAAAATTCAAAAATAAAATTAGCAAGAATTACAAAAGTACAAACATGGAGTACTAAATTCCCATCATGGGGACCCTTTGAGCTCAAAGATCTGAGCCACTGCACTGACCCCACACCTATGAAGCCACCCCTGACCACTCCCTCAAATGCATCATATGAAAGCCAAGAGCCTAAGGTCTGTAATGATAATCAGCTGAAATTGGTGTATTAATCAACGTAATCAATTTATAAAAATATGTTTAAGATTCAAGAATACTTATATCTAGCTTGTTTTTTTAAAAATAACTAATTAAAAGAACTTGGAGAACTCAATTATTCTTGATTATTAAGAGGATATCATTGCTTCTATCCCTAACGCGAATCTTGTGTAGTTAAATTAGAATAATATGAATTTCAGTATCAAGGAAACTACATTATAATTAAATGCATTTTTTCAGCCCTGGGAATATTTGTAATTAAAAGAAATATACTAATAAACAATTAATTACAAGGACTCTAATACAATCTTTCACCCAATTTTCTATCAACTTAATTGAAAATTTCTCATATTACAATAAAACCTTGATTAATTGGATGACTGTGCTTCAAGCTTATTTAGTACATCCTTAAAATATTTTAATCATGTTTAATATCACTTTAGTTTGTCAAATTACTATATCACGTACTGTTATTGCTTATATATTTTTTCAAAAATGGATAATCTGTATATGCTATAACAAAAACTAGAATACAAAAATCAGACAATTACTTAATATTGACTAATTTGAAGTGAGTATTGAAATACATTTAGCAAATAAATCTAATAATAATAAACTATCAAAATCCAGTATGTGGTACAGTGACTAGTATGTAAAAGGAATTCCAAAAATATTTAATGAATAAAAAAGAAAACAGGAAAATTCTAATCTGAAAAAAGTTAAGATGAGGTAAATAATATATAGATGGATCTGTATATATAGATGCATCTATATATATAAAAATATATAGATGGAGGCCACCTTGCATTCAAACATATTAATTTTTGTTTCCTAAACATTCAATAATAGCATTCACTATAACAATATTTCCTAAAAGAAATTTAAAATTCCATCTATTTCCCAAAAAGAGTTTAAAAGTAAGTTTAATCATTATTATTACTATTATAATTATTTTAATTATGAGATATAATTGAATAGTGAAAGGAACATGAGATTCAGTATCTGTAAAAGTTAGCTTTGATTCTCTATCCTGTCATGTATTTTTAATGTGATATTGAACAAGCTGCCTAATCTCTGAGGTTTAAATGCTTCATCAGTCAAAAATATTAAACCATGTAACTTTCAAGGTTGTTATGAAAATTCAATGATTTATGTCTACAGGGTTTAGATAAACCTATTGAATTTTTGTGCATGTTTTCCCCAATTAGAAGGAATACCCATAAAAATAATATCCACAAAAATAAAAATGAATAGTCACATAAACTTAGAAGAAAATAATCTTGCAATCTTTCATTTTTACTTAAACTTCTTTCTCACATAAAACTATTTTGACACATATCTAAAAGATGAACTTTCTAATTTAAATACATATTTTCAAGACATGAGAAAAGATAATCAACAAATGATTTAGTTTATTTTCTAAACACAGTATCATGGCCCACACTAAAATAAAAGTGTGGATAATAATTACTAAATTCTACTTTGACTTCATCTTTGTACAGGCCTTATAATAAAAAGTGCTTACTATTTGGAACTAATTCTCAAAATGGTCATTCTGGTAATCTTCAGTCTAACAGAAGTTAAATGGCCAGCCCTAGCCCTAGCCCTAATGAATGAGACAATTAATAATTGCTAAATGAAGATCAGGCATTATTATTACTTTCAATTTTCAAACTACTGCTATAACCATGCTTCAAAATTCTTTACCTTGTAAATGGAAGTAAACTAGGCAGTCATTTTCCCCAAGTTAATTGAAATTCATCTAAACTATTGTATTTTATCAAATGTATATTCTAATTTTGTCTTTTGTTGGATATGTGGTTTATAAACATCTTCCAGTCAGTAGCTTTCTTTTTTATCCTCATAACAGGGTTTTTCACAGAATAAAAATTAATCTTTAATATAGTACGACTTACTGCATTTCCTTTCAGAGATAGTGCTTTTGGTGTCAAGTCTGAGAACCTCTGCCTAGCCTAAGATCTAATTTTATTTTCTGCTTTTTACAGTTTTATATTTTATTTTATATGTGTGATCCATTTTGAATGACTTGATGTATAGGTTTGAGACTTAAGATTGATGTTTATTTTTCCCCCCTATGGATGGCCATTTATTTGCTGGAGAACCATTTATTAGAGAAGTTACCTCTCCTCTATTGAATTGTCATGATAAAGCAGATCCAAAGATAGGAAGTGATAGCTATTTCTCTCCAAAATTTGGAGGAGAGAAGAAAGAAACAAAATCTCTCACCGTCACCTATTGGTCCAGGTAGAATTGAACCTTTATCTGAGCACTTGGATGTCCATGAGTCCACTCTGCACGGGAAGCTAAAGAGCACCACCTCATCAGTAGCAGAAGTTTTACTGTGCCTGAATGCACAGCTGGTAGGAAACAAACTGCTGAAAACTGTGGATAAGTACATAGTGAAAGGCTCACTCTAGGGCCAACTTACAAGAATGGGCAGCAAGAAATAACTAACTGTAGTAAAAACTGCACGAAATAGTAAATACCCAAATTATCTCCATCACCCAAACTAGTAAATTATTCTACCACATGGGTTACATTTTTAATGCATAATTTCAAAGCAAAGTTATAGCATAAGAGAGTGTGTGTGTGTGTGTGTGTGTGTGTGTGTGTGTGTGTGTGTTTCTTTTTTCGGACTAATAAACATACACAAGGGATAGAGCAGCATAGTTAAGGCTCTCCCTGTCATCACACTGTAAGAATTACGAGGGTGGGAAAAGAGGCTGTTTGTTTTTCACTGAGTCCCCAGTACTTAACATAATGGTATATATTTGATGCTTAATGAATATGTATTGGCATTTTAAAATTATTTATTTATTTTTTAAAATGTATAATAGATAGCACTTTGGACTGTAAATATGTATTATCGAAAGAATGAAAAAAATTGTATATTTATGAAGAAAGGAACTACTTTTTTTTCCTATTCTTGTAATACACATTGTGACAATGTAAATAAGACCCTTGGTTGACTACTGCACATGGATTAGTTCTTTAAGATATTCCAAAATCCTACCTGGAGATTTTCTGTTTCTTTACATTTTGAAACAGTTCATGTTGCGCAAACTTCTAAAGCTAAATTACATAGCTTATTTTTTGGTTTTTAAGATTGAATGCATAAACTTAAAACCATCACCATAAACCTTTATTTTACATGGTTATAAGTAATCATAATGAATGGAAGAAAATATATTATTTTTCTAGATTTCAAAGCACCGTCAAGAATGTTACTTAGCTTTACTTTCAAAATGATCATTTCTTGAACATTTGAAGACTAGATATGGGGGAAATTTGTCAGTTAATGTTCCTTCTTATTTTCTTTTTTCTCCATTTTTTTCCTCCTTTCTTCTTGTAAAAGTAAGAGTAGTACCCAATTCAACTTCCTGAAACACATTCTGAAATTTTGAGTTGGAAAATATATGCTTTTATTTACCCTTGTGGTGCTTCCAAAATTACACATGATAATCAATTTAAACATTTTTCATTACCAGACAAGGTGAAAATATTTTCTGATATTGATGATAACAATGAGCGTAACTACAAACGTATATGAGCATTTCTGTGTACGCATACCTTGGTGTGTGTGTGGTGTGAGTGCAGAGAAAGAGAGTTACCTGGCAAACGGGCACAATAATGAAATAAGCAAAGTTTGGCCATGTCAGTTTATATTAGAGGTAATTGAGTGAATATTCTTGTCTTAAATCTTCAATCAAAAGCCTCATTAGGCCAAAAGCGGTGGCTCACGCCTGTAATCCTAGCACTCTCGGAGGCTGAGGCGGATGGATGGCTCAAGGTCAGGAGTTCGAGACCAGCCTGAGCAACAGCAAGACCCCGTCTCTACTAAAAAAATAGAAAGAAATGATCTGGACAACTAAAAATATATATATTAAAATTAGCTGGGCATGGTGGCGCATGCCTGTAGTCCCAGGTACTCGGGAGTCTGAGGCAGAAGGATCTCTTGAGCCCAGGAGTTTGAGGTTGCTGAGAGCTAGGCTGACGCCACGGCATTCTAGCCAGGGCAACAGAGTAAGACTCTTTCAAAAAAAAAAAAAGAAAAAGACTCATTAACTTTTAAGATCTCTTGGCAGATTTTAAAAGCTAATCTGAAGTAATGATAGATGTGATTTAAGACACAGTGAACAGAATTTATAAAATAAAGTCATTTTGTCTAAAATTCACTCTCATAGTTGGCACAAAAAATAGTGCACTTTATATTTTTAGTTATATTGTGTTTTAATAGAATAATATTTTAGTAGCTATTAGGTAGATTCCAAATGATAGAATTTTCTATTAGGGTAATTTGATTGGGGTTGAAAATAAACTAAATTTCAATATTGTAAAATTGTATGGCTTTAATATAGAAAAATATTGGGTAATTTTGGATGCTTTTCCTTAGAAAATGAAGTGATCAATCAGGAACTTATCTGGAAAATATATTCTTCCAAATATTGAATATAAACTTTTGGTTAAAATATCAGGTATTGGATCACTGGGCAGCTGATTCTAGCATTTCTCAAATATACTCTAAGAAGTTCTGAAAAGTGGTGGATTTGAGTTTTCACTCAGTGAAAAAAATATAGAGAATATTTTCCCCCTCAAGGGATACAAACAAACAAACACAGTCACATAAAGAGATAGATATACAAATGCGAAGCAAGCAATTAAACTTGGGCCCACTGATAAAGTCTATTAGTATGTCCAGGTTTACACTGATTTAACCGGAGCTATACATTATTCAGATCATTGGAGATGCCCCCTATTTTTGAGACTCAGTGTTATCTAAGACTTCGTAGCTCCCAGATACAGACTTCTCCACCGTTTCCACCAGAAACCAATATATGAGTGATGGTGTGAGGCTGAAACCCCAACGGTGTAGGGTGCACTATGGAGCAGTTTTCTTTGCTCTCTGAGTTCCTGCCACACTTTTTTTTTTTTTTTTTTTTTTAGAAAGATTAACAATCTTTTGCCCAAACTAGTTTGCCATGGCGTCAGCCAAGCTCAAATAAACCTAATAATACTGGGCACAAGCAAAACACATGCCACACCCGCCTGAGCAACAGCAACACCCCATCTCTACTAAAAAAAAAAAAAAAAAAAAAAAAAAAAAAAAGAAATAAGCGCTGTCATACACTACTGGTGAGAGGATACGACCCTTTGGGAGGATGATTACATTTCCTCGAATACGGGTATTTTAATTTCTTCTTATTTCTTACACAAAAGTAGCATATTACATGCTCTCTTTTACACTTTGCTTTTCTCACTTAACAATATATCCCAGAAATCACTCCACTAGCAGTTCATAGAGACCTTCTTCATTCTTTTTTCACCTACCTAGTAGTCCTCTGTGTGGATGTCCCATTTATCCAACCAATCTCCATGTCTGGGCATTTAAGTTTGCAATTCTATGTTTACAATTAAATAGTGCTACAATAAATAATCTTGTGCATACATCTTTTTGTACAAAACATTCCTAAGTGGAAAAATCAAGGTATATAACATGTTTAATATATTTTGGTTAAAGTATACCTACATACACATACAAAAAAGGGAATGATTTTCATTTTTTTACAGTTTTGTGAATTTTTTTTTCTTTTTTTCTTAGAGACTGGGTCTCACTATGTCGCCCAGGCTGGAGAGCAGTGGCTATTCACAAGTGCAATCATAGTACACTACAGCCTCAAACTCCTGGGCTCAAGGGATCCTCCTACCTCAGTCACCCAAGCAGTTGGAACTACAGGTACATGCCACCACACCTGACTTAAAAAGTTTTTTTACCCACTAAATAATTTTTTAAACTCAATTTGTCAATGACCTGAAAAATTGGCTTAATCTCCCTATATCTGGGTTTCTTCATATGTAAAATAACCTTTCTTTATTATAAGATCAAATAATATAAGGAATACTTTTCAAAGATTATTAAAACTTTCAGATGATCATATTCATGCCATTCACTTGACAAAAATTATATCACATGTAAACTGAAACACTGCAGAAACTGATATTCAGCATGGTCAAGGAATGAGGAATCTTGGAGTGATCTAGTATTTTGGATTAAAAAGTAGTTAATGGGCCAGGCGCGGTGGCTCACACCTGTAATCCTAGCTCTCTGGGAGGCCGAGGCGGGCGGATTGTTTGAGCTCAGGAGTTCGAAACCAGCATGAGCAAGAGCGAGACCCCGTCTCTACTAAAAATAGAAAGAAATTAATTGGACAACTAAAAATATATAGAAAAAACTAGCCGGGCATGGTGGCGCATGCCTGTAGTCCCAGCTACTTGGGAGACTTGAGGCAGAAGGATCGCCTGAGCCCAGGAGTCTGACGTTGCTGTGAGCTAGGCTGACGCCACGGCACTCACTCTAGCCCAGGCAAAAGAGTGAGACTCTATCTCAAAAAAAAAAAAAAAAACACGTCTATCACTACACCTTTGTATATCAATAAATCCGAATCTACCTATGTATTTACTTATCTTGTTGATTCTCTTTATTTTCTCCTTGCAATTAATTATACTATTGTCTTGTTATAAAAAGCTCTCAGAGAATTTAGATTCTACAATCCAGCATCTTAATTTTGCTTATCCTTCAAAGCCTAGCTTAAATCTATTATAACTTACTCCATAATTACTTAGCAATTTACTCTGCACTGGACTGACGAATCTCAATCTTAAAGAACATTTCCCGTATGTATGCTATCATGGCACACTATTTACTGTTTTATCTATCACATTTTGTCTTTTCTAATAGGTTCAAAAAGGTCCATGATTCATTTTACATAGAAAGCTCTTACTCTCTTGTATGGTAGAACATACTTTACTGCAAAAATTGATCTTTCAACCATTTTTATTACTATGATAATGGTTTTATAATGATGTTCTTCCTGCTTCCAGTCTTTTTATATATCTTAAAAAGGCCAACCCTACATGTTTTATTAAATTTTTATTCTGTGATAGATTGATAATTCACCCTAATTCCAAAGAATTTTCATAAATATACTCGTGCTTTGTTTTTGCCAAATTTTTATTGTTTGGGATAATAAATACAAGAAAAATATAATGCAATTAAATACAAAGATGAAAGTATCTGATGAAAGAAATTATACCTATATCCCTTTGCCAAGAATAATTGTATTCTGAACATTAAGAAAATGATAAATATCTTGTTTTATAAAATATTTATGTAAGTGGCTAGTTTCTAAGTCCTTTTCTCTATAGTTAGAAATCTGGCACAAAACAATATCAGAAAAGACAAGAGAAGAACACATCATAAGAACAGACTGAGTTGAATGGGGCCTGTTCTGCTCATCCACGGCTCTAGAAAAGAGGAGGCCACTTATCATTGATTATGTTGTCAGATATTTTGCACTGCTATGTGGCTTATCCTGAAAGAGAGAGGGGAAAAACAAAAGATCCTGTATGCCCTATACAAATACTAAATCTGTATCAAGGAACTAAATTCTTATTCCAAACTCGTCAGAAAAATGACTTACAGAGAAAACTAAAATAATAGGAAAAAAATATGACATATTCCTGAATTTTTACTAAATTCCTCCATATTCCATTCACTATGCTTGGTATTATGGATATAAATGGAGAAGTAGACTTCATGATTTTTTTGCCTTCTAGATATTTTCTGAAACTATATTTATGTTGCATTATTTTTGGTCTATTCTACCAACATGCTGTATGACACAACTTTCTTGCATTCCATATCTGTTTAGACTTCTAAGATTAACTCCTCACATCACCCTGGATGTAAGTGTTTTATGATTTTTACACATTGGCCATGGCTGAGTCTCTTTATATGTTTCAGAAGAGCCCTAATATACAACCAGCTGGAAATCTTTACATGTTTATCTATTTTTCAACCACTCGTGCAGAATTCTAATCTACCCTATAACCATGAAGCGAGTTGGTGATATTTCTTAAGGCACCATGTAGAGAAATTTAATCCTAAAGTGAACATGAAAAATGATTCATGTACCAATTTAAATGCTGCACTCCATGAGTTCAGTTTGAAGGTAGAAAATATATATTGTTGCATAAGCTCTGAATTTTCTTGGAAGAGGCATAGATATTGTATGAAAAATAGTAATTATTTCAAAGAGCATAAAAGGCAATGTATTTATCTGCATTTATGATTAACTAAATGTGATATAAAAATTGACTATGTTAGAGAATTGCATTTTAATTTTATTCAATGCAAATTTGGGTACTGCATTTTATTATACTCAATTTCAAGTAATTTATAATAAAGACACAGGTATTTGTTTTTAGCTGTAAGATCCCTAATGGAGAAGAACTAGAACTTCATGCATTCAACAAAAGAAAAGTAATACATTCATTTACTCATGCATTCATCCAATATTTGTTAAGCAACCCCTCTCTCTCAGGAACTCTGCAAGGTTGTTATGATTCAGTCATGGCAGAGATAGGCTCAGTTGCTCTGTATCTGCTTTTTAAAGGGGCTTTCATAATATTATTTAAAAAGCAACAATAATTCTCATTTTTATTAGAATGGAAAAAAGGAGTTATACAGTGATAAAGGGAACTCTGGGGACTTTATCTTGGCATCATTTATGTCATTTTCTATTCTTATGATTGAACAAATCAGATAACCTCTTTTAGAGCAGGTCTCCCCCTTTTTATTCTTTATGAAAGCATTTTAAATTTATGAAATATTCCAGGTGCTGTGTTAGGGGCATATATTTATATGAATTATCTCATGTAATAGTCTCATCAACAAGAATAGATATTCGTTTCTCATTTGCAAGTGAAGAAATTTTAAAACAGAAGTTCAATACACTGTCCAACATTATTCAGGCTAATAAGCATTAGACCTAGGATTTAGACCAGGGTCACCTGGTTAACATCAGGCTCCAACTCTTAGTATTAAACTATCCTGCTTTTTTGAAGTTGTTGGACCTTCCATACCAAAGTTTTGTGAGATTCATCAGTGATTAAGAAAACATCTGTAAGTTCTAAAAAAACATTTAAAATGTAAAGCATATTTTATAATTTATTTAGGCTTATTTTTTCTCTAAAAAGTGTTATTGATTTGGATGTAAATTTATGTTTATTATAAGAAAATATTTTTTCACTTACTGTCAAATAATTTCATATGCATGACTATGTATTTAACTCTTCCACAAAATATGAAAAGTACAAAGATATATAAACTGGAAAAATGATATGATAACATAAAAATGTTTTCAATTTCCCATTCTTATTTAAAACTATATGGAAAGAGAGGGAAGATAGTGGACTAGAATCAGTCTGTGAGCATGCTGCTTTCAAGGAAAGATGTGTAAATTGCAGGCAGATGCCCACCAATGTATAGCTCTTCTTGGAAGGAGCATTGTGATATCACAGAGAAGCAACATTAGACAGTGTGAAAAAGAAGGTGATGGGGTGATACAATGGACACGATTGAAGGGATCTGTGGGGAAGCACCTACATGCAGGGAGGATTGGGAGGATAGAGTGCTGGGGTGCTGTGCTCACCCCACAGGCATTGTGTCCAACTTGTGAGAGAGGCTCTGTCCACCACCATAGGCCTCTCTGGACAGACTGGGGAGCTGCCTAGGGTCTGTGCAGAGTCATTGCAGCAAACAGCAGACATGGTAAGGATCTGATGGCAGCCTATCCCTGGTTTCTGCAGCTGTCACTATCCTCAACTCTCAAGTGCACAGGCACCAGGTCTACATGGGACTCAGCTTTGCTTCAGTAGCCTTCACATCACACCCACCAGGCTGGGGAGGGAGTGAACCGAGTGGGCACTCCTCTGAGCCATACATTGTGATTGAAAGCCAAGCACCACTCCCATCCAGCCCAATAGGATCTGAGCAGCCGAGTTGAGTTTGGTTGGGTGTACTAGGGCCGACCTTGGAAACTTATAACAGATAAAATTGACTTTAAATCAATAATAGTAAAGAAAGACAAAGATGGTCATTATATAATGGTAAAGAAAGCAATTCAAGAAGAAGACCTAACACTCCTAAATGTGTATGCATCTAATACAGGACCTCCCAAATACATAACACAAATTCTAAGAGAGCTGAGCAAGGAAATAAATAGCAGTGTAGTTATTGCTGGGAACTTCAACACCCCACTATCAGAGCTGGGAAAATCATCAAAGCAGAAAATAAATAAAGAAATATTGGGCTTAATTAGAACTCTAAAACAAATGGAAATGACTGACCATTGTAAAATATTCTGCACAGAAACTAATGAATTCTTCTCATCAGCACATGGGACATTCTCCAAGAATGATCATATCTTAGGCCACAAAACATCTCTCCACAAGTTTAAAAAAATCAAAATTATACCATGTATGTTCTCAGACCATAGTAGAATAAAGCTAGAAATCAAGTCCAAGGGATCACTTGAATGTACACAGTTATGAAAATTAAACAACCTTCTGCTGAACAATTATTGAATCAATAATAAAATTCAGATGGAAATGAAACAATTCCTTGAATTAAATGACAAAGGGGAAACAAGCTATCATAATCTATGAGATTCAGCAAAAGCATTCCTAAGGGGAAAATTCATAGCCCACATTAAAAAGATAAAAATATTACAAATTAATAATCTACTATCACATCTCACAGAACTAGAAAGGGAAGAGCAAGCCCAACCCAAAGCCAGAAGTAGAAAACAAATAACGAAGGTCAGAGCAGGGCTAATTGAAATGGAAAACAATGAAACAATACAAAGGACCAATGAACAATAAGTTAGTTCTTTAAAAAGATAAACAAAATTGATGGACCTCTTGTTAAATTAACAAGTAATTTAAGAGAAAGGACACAAATAAGCTCAGTCAGAAATGAAAAAGAAGATATTACAACTGATAGCACAGAAACACAAAACATCATCTATGAGTACCATGAAAATCTCTATTCACATAAACTAGAAAACATAGAGGAAATGGACAATTCCTGGACCCACACAACCTCCTAAGACTCAATCAGAAAGGACTAGAACTCCTGAACAGACCAAGAGAGCAGTGAGAGTGAAGCAGTAATAAAAAATTTTCCAATAACAATAAAAACAACAACAAAAAAGTCCCAGATAAGATGGATTCATAACCAAATTTTATCAGAAACTTACAAAGAAAGACTGATACCCACACTACAAATATTATTCCCTAACATCAAGAAGAAGGAAATCCTCACCAACTCATTCTATGAAGTCAGTATCACCTTGATACCAAAGCCAGGAAAGGACACAAGAAAAAAAGAAAACTGAAGACTAATATTCCTTATAAATATATATGCAAAAATTCTCAAAATGATACTAGCAAATGAATTCAACACCACATCAAAAAAAAAAAAAAAAGCAGCACATCATGACCAAGTGGGCTTCATCCCAGGAATGGAGGGATGTTTCAGCATACATAAAACAGTAAATTTGGATCAACAGATAAACAGAAACAAAAATAAAGTTCATATAATCATTTCAATGTATGCAGAAAAAGCATTCAGCAAAATCCAGCGCCACTTCATGATAAAAATCCTCAACAAATTAGGGATAGAAGGAATATATCTCAAAATTATAAAAGCTGTATACAACAAACCCACAGCCAACATCATATCGAAGGAGTAAAAGATGAAAACATTCCCCCTAAGAACTGAAAAAAGACAAGGGTGACCACTGTCACCACTTCTATTCAACATAGTGCTGCAATTCCTAGCTAGATAGAGCAATTAGGCAAGAGGAAGAAATAAAAGGTATCCAAATTGGGAAAGAGGAGGTCAAACTGTCACTCTTTGACGATGTTATGATCTTATATATCTAGAAAACCCCATAGACTCCATCAAGAGATGCCTGGAATTAATAAAAAAAATTCAGCAAAGTCTCAGTTTATAAAATCAGTGTACGTAAATCAGTTGCATTTCTGTATACCAATAATAGTCAAGCCGAGAGTCAAATCAAAGACTCAATATCATTCACAATAGCTACAAGGAAAATAAAATACCTAGGAATATACTTAACCAAGAGGTGAAAGATCTCTACATGGAAAACTACAAAACAGTGAGGAAAGAAATCCCAAATGACACAAATTTAAAAACATATCATGCTTGTGGATTGGTAGAATCAACACTGTTAAAATGTCCATAATACCCAAAGTTATTTACAGATTCAATGTAATCCCCATCAAAATGTCAATGTCGTATCTCACAGATTTAGAAAAAATAATCCTATGCTTCATTTGGAACCAGAAAAGGGCCAAAATTGCTAAAGCAATCTTAAGCAAAAGGACAAATCTGGAGGCAATACATTACCAGACTTCAAACTATACTACAAGGCTATAGGAACCAAAATAGCATGGTATTGGGACACAAATAGAGACATAAACCAGTGGAAAAGAATAGAGAACCCAGATATAAAACCATCTACCTACAGCCAACTGATCTTTGACAAAGCAGACAACAATGTACAATGGGAAAAAGAAGCCCTATTGAATAAATAGTGCTGAAAAAATAAAATAGCCACATGCAGAAGAATGAAACAGATCTCCTATCTCTCACCATTCACAAAAATTAATTCAAGATCGATAAAAGACTTAAATGTAAGGCATGAAACCATAAGAATTCTAGAAGTTAATGTAGGAAAAACTCTTCTAGATATCGGCCTAGGCAAAGAATTTATGACTAAGACACCAATGGCAATTATAACAACAATAAAAATAAATAAATGGGACTTATTTAAATTAAAAACTTCTGCACGGCTAAGGATATAATCAACATAGCAAATAGACAACCTACATAAAAAGAAAAAAATATTCACAAACTACATTTGATAAAGGGCTAATATCCAAAATATACAAAAAATACAAACAAATCCACATGAAAAAAAACAAGCAGCCCATTAAAAAGTGGGAAAAAGACATGAACAGAAGTTTTTCAAAAGATGATAAACAAATGGCCAACAAATATATGAAAAAATGCTCAACATCACCAATCATCAGAGAAATACAAATTAAAACCACAACGAGATATCACCTTACTCCTGTTACAATGGCTTTTATTAAAAAGTCCAAAAACAATAGCCACTGGCGTGGATGCACAGAGAAAGTAACACTTATACACTGTTGGTGGGACTGCAAATTAGTACAACCTCTATGGAAAACACATGCAGATTTCTCAAAGAACTAAAAGTAGAATACAATTTGATCCAGCAATCCCACTACTGGGTATCTACACAAAGGAAACAAAGTCATTTTATCAAAAGACATCTGCACTCAAATGTTCATTGCAGCACAATTCACAATTGCAATGATGTAGAATCAACCAATGCCCATCAGTTTATGAGTGGATACAAAAAGTGTGGCATATGTACACCATGGAGTACTACTCAGCCATAAAAAATAAATTTATTCCTTTTGCTGGAATTTGGATATAACTGGAGACCATTATCCTGAGTGAAGTATCTCAAGAATGGAAAAGCGAACACCACATATACTCTCTAATAATTTGGAACTAACTGATGAGAAAGCATATGCACAGGTTGAAATAAATCTCATTGGAAATTAAGCAGGAGGAGGGGGAGAAGGGGAGGGGCAAAAACCTGCCAAACAGGTATAATGAACACTATGTGGGTGATGGCAACACTTAGAGCCCTAACTCAAGTATTACAAAATCTATCCATGTAACAAAAACATTTGTACTCCCCTAAATATTTTGTAATAAAAAATAAAATTATATGAAAAGAAAAGAAAAAAATTGAAGAAATTTTAAAATATTAAAAATTATAATATTTATTTTATTTCAGTTCCAAATTATACACTTGGTGTCAAAATCCACATGGCAAGAATCCATATTAATTTTTCTTCATCTGAGACAGTGATTATTTCCCTTTCATTTCTGAAGGATAGTTTTACATGCTGTAGAATTCATTATTGGCAGTTGTCTTTTTTCCACACTTCCTTTTGGCCTTCTTGCTTCATCAATTATTTTAATAACAATAATCTGTTGTTATTCAAATTGGTATACTGATTTTAGGTAATGAATCATTCTTCTCTGGCTGCTTTCAATTTTTTTTAATTTTATTTTTCAAAGTTTATTTATGATGTGTATTGGAGTATATTTATTTGTATATCTTTGGGATTATCATATTTGGCTTCATGAAATAGTTTCTTGAATCTCTATGTTTGTATCTTTTGTCAAATTTGGAAAGCTTCCAGCCATTATTTGTTCAAATACTCTTTCAGCAACATTATCTTTGTCCTTTCTTTCTGGGACTATGGTGATACAAATGTTGGATCTTTTGTATTGATTGTCCCACAGGTCTTCAGAGGCTTTGAGAATTTTATATTTTCAGTGTATTTACCTCTGTTTTAAAGATTGGGTGAATTCTATTGTTCTTTCCTCAAGTTCCCTCATTCTGTCTTCTGTCATCTACACTCTGGCCTATTCCATGAGTATTTTTTATCCTGTTATTGTATTTTTCTGTTCTACAGTTTTCATTTATTTCTTTGTTAAGACATATTGCTTTTGCAAATTTTTTATTTTTTCAAAAGAATATGTATTTAATTTTTGAAATATTTTTATGAGAGCTGCTTTGTAATCTTAGATAATTCCACATCTGATCTACCTTGTTACTGGCATCAGTCAAGTGTCTTTTCTCATTTAAGTTGTGATTTTCTTGGTTCTTTGTGTGGCAATGATTTCCAATTGTACCCTGAAGATTTTGTATATTATGTTAGTAGATGTGTGGTCCTGTTTAAATATTTTATTTTAGCAGTGAGTCTCCCTGTTTAAGTTTAATGCATGGGACTTGTCTTACTTTGGTGGGCAATGGTTTGAATGGCAGTTTGATGTTCATGGCATCTGTGGTGTTATTGCAATCTGGTTGGCTTGCCTTGTACCACAGGGTCTCCCAATGGTCCCTGCTGGTGTTGCCTGAGGGAGTAGAAGAGGTTTCTCCAGGGTGAGGGCTGCCTGTTGTCCTTCAATGTATAGACTATAGTGGAATCTACCCTTTTACTACACCTATCCTTCCAGGGTATCTCTGAGCAAGCAGGAGAGTCTTGTCCTACAGAGAAAAAGAGGCTTCCCACACCAGGTGACTAACTTTGACTGCATTCTGCCTGCCTGCCTTCTATAGGAGAAGGGACACAGGGAGGGGACTGAGCAGACTTCCTTGACCAGTCTGCTTGATGTAGTTAGGACTCTTCTGTCACCTCTGCTTGCCAAGGACCATATATCTCAGTGCCATTGTCTCTTGCATTATCAGGTTTATAGCTTTGATTAGCAGAGAGGAGAAAAGAGATAGAAGTCTATGCTATCTTGTTTGGATGAAAGTCCATATTAATTTTCCTAATCATCAGAAATATAAGTCCAGGAGTATGTACAATATAACAATTACTAATTGTCATTCTATGAATTTTAGGAGTGCTTATTATCATCATCATTTTATTGAGAATAAATATTCAGATACAATAAATGCACCATTTAACAATTTCTTAATATAGAATCAATTCTCTTTCTCCAGCATGTTATTTTAGCCTTTCCATATCAGGAAACTCTAGTTCCAATTTTGCATAAATTACATATTATTACAGCAGGATTCTTGTCAGGATTAAATGGTTTAAGCTGTCAAAAAGCCTGGAATCTTACTTAGCAGAGATCATATTTGTTTTTAATTATAGCTAAAATCCACTGGAAATGATTTCCTAATAGTGGTCAAATTTATGAGTTGAGGAAGGACATTTATTTTAAAATGGATAAGTCTTTGGAGATAGATCAGGTTTTAATTTATAACTTTTAATTATTCAAAATATATTTTTGATAACATACTATGTTATGGTCACTATATTAAATACTAGGGTGCAAAGATGAAAACAGACAAATTTCTGTCCATCAGAACTCACATTATATTTAGGGGGAAAGGTAATTTAAAAAATAATTTTATAAATTCTTTGCCTAGGCCAATGTCTAGAAGAGAATTTCCAACTTCTTCCTCTAGAGTTCTAATAGTTTCACTCCTTAGGTTTAGATCTGTGATCCAGCGTGAGTAGATTTTTGTGAGAGGTGAGAGGTGTGGATCCAGATTCAGTCTTCTACATGTGGCTATCCAGTTTTCCCAGCACCATTTATTGAATAAAGATTCTTTTCCCCAGTGTATGTTTTTGTCT
>CAUYSK010102331.1:0-58216 GCA_963575035.1 Avahi laniger
GTCTCTACTAAAAATAGAAAGAAATTGGCCAAACAATTAAAAATAGAAAAAATTAGCCGGGCATGGTGGCGCATGCCTGTAGTCCCAGCTACTCGGGAGGCTGAGGCAGGAGGATCGCTTGAGCCCAGGAGTTGGAGGTTGTTGTGAGCTAGGCTGATGCCATGGCACTCTAGCCCGGGCAACACAGTGAGACTCTGTCTCAAAAAAAAAAAAAAAAAAAAAAAAAAAGCGCTGCTTCAGAAGGGGTCTGCAGCTGCACCAGGCCCTCTTCAAGGGCAAGAAAGTTCAAGCCCCTTCCCTCTAGATGGATGGATCCTCCTCCCACAATCTCCCCACACACACATTCCCTCCACTTTGGACTCTTGTCAACAGGAGGTCTGCTAGCCTGGGGGTGGGAAGAATTGCCTCAATTATACTATTTTTTAAAATACAAGCTTTTAATTTCAGAAGTTTTAAATTTACATAGAAGTTACCACCATGGTCCAGAATCCCCATATACCTGACACCTAATTTCCCCTTTCATTAACATCGTACATTCACATGGTACACGTGTCACAATTAAAGAACCAACACCGATACATTCTTATTAACTACATCCCATAATATCTTGACATTTCCCTAGTGTCCCTTTCCTGTTTCAGGATCCCATGGAGGATCCCTCATTCCATTTAGTCATCGTGTCTCCTTAGACTCCTCTTGGCTGGGACAGTTTCTCACACTTTGCTCGTTTCTGATGACCTTGACAGCTTTGAGGGGTACTGGTCAGGTGTTTCGTAGACCGTCCCTCAACTGGGATTTACTTTTCTCATCACCAGACTGGGGTTACTGTTTTGGGGGAGCAAGATCATGTCATGCCACCTCACGTGAAGGGCACGTGCCATCGCGTGACTTGTTACTCTCGACCTTGACCTTGAGCACCTGGCTGAGGTCGTTTTGGGGTTTCTTCACTGCAAACCTTTTGCTCCCTCTGGAAGAGTCGCTATGCACCACCCGCAGGTAAGGAGTGGGAAATTATTTGGAATTCTTCTGAACGGGAAATGTGTCTGTTCTCCCTACTTGGTCATTTATCCAATTATTTATTTAAGTCAGCATAGATGTTCATTTTATGCTTTGGGTTATAATCCAATCCCACTTTATCTGGTTGCCATTCTATTTTTTTTTTAATTTAACCTTATTGAGGTAGAATTTACATACAATAAAATGCACCGTTTTAAGTGCATAATTGGATGAGTCTTAAAAATGCCTCCACTTGGGGAACCCCCACCCCAGCCCCAGCACAGGTGCCTGTGAGCGTCCAGGAGCCAGTGAGCGTCCAGGAGCGGGAACTAAATTCCTCAGACGGGGGCCTTGGAGGATGACGTCAACTTCCCATTTCGGGTCTAGAAAAGTCCAGTTTCCCCGCCAGGGGTAAACAGAGTCGCTAAGGGGCAAAAACATACATACATCAGCAGTTATTCTTCTCTGCAGTCAGCAGCTCAGGAACTTTGCTCACGGTGCCAGGGAGGGCTCTGGAGCATAAAGGTGTCGCTGTGACCCAGCTCGGCGCGCCCAGCCCCTCCGGAGCCCTGGCCTGGCCTAGGGAGGGTGCGGCTTTCCAAGACCCCTTCCGGTGTGCCCCTCGAGTCCCTGCCCGCGCCCTCCCCTGGGACCGCTCGGAGGGCCCAGGAGGGCCCAGAGGCCGCCCCGCGCAGTCTGTGCTGGGGCCGGGCGGCGCTGAGGGGCGGGCCGAGCTAGGGGCGGGAGGGGGCCGGACCCTTGGCCCTGTCCTCGGGGGCGGCGCTGCGGCGCGAACGGTCCGGGTCCCTCCCAGGCGGGAGCAAAGCCGCGGCGCCCTGGGCGGCCGCGAGCCATGGACAGCAGCGGGCCCTTCAGTTGCCCCATCTGCCTGGAGCCGCTTCGGGAGCCGGTGACACTGCCCTGCGGCCACAACTTCTGTCTAGCCTGCCTGGGTGCGCTCTGGCCGCATCGCGGCGCGGGTGGCGCCGGCGGGCCCGGGGGCGCGGCCCGCTGCCCGCTGTGCCAGGAGCCCTTTCCCGACGGCCTGCAGCTCCGCAAGAACCACACGCTGTCCGAGCTGCTGCAGCTCCGCCAGGGCTCGGGCCCCGGGTCTGGGCCCGGGCCCGCCCCGACCCCGGCCCTGGAGCCCTCGGCGCCCAGCGCGCCGCCCAGCACCCCGGAGCCGTCGGCTCCCTGCGCGCCCGAGCCGTGGCCGGAGGGCGAAGAGCCGGTGCGCTGCGACGCGTGCCCCGAGGGCGCGGCCCTGCCGGCCGCCCTCTCCTGCCTCTCTTGCCTCGCTTCCTTCTGCCCCGCGCACCTGGGCCCGCACGAGCGCAGCCCCGCGCTGCGCGGGCATCGCCTGGTGCCGCCGCTGCGCCGGCTGGAGGAGAGCCTGTGTCCGCGCCACCTGCGGCCGCTCGAGCGCTTCTGCCGCGCCGAGCGCGTGTGCCTGTGCGAGGTCTGCGCCGCCCAGGAGCACCGCGGCCACGAGCTTGTGCCGCTGGAGCAAGAGCGCGCGCTCCAGGAGGTGGGGCGCGGGCACGGCTGCGGGCAGGGGAGGGTGACCACCGCGCGAGCAGGCCGAGGGCCTTGGATCCCCCACCCTCCCCGGGCTGGGTCTTAATTTCCTCCTCTAACCTGAGGAATTATGCGGCCCCTTCCTGCCTTGACAATGTCATCCGCTCGCGGTGGTGGAGATGGGAAGGGGAAAGGAGGAACCAGTGAGATTGGGAAAAGGACGCGAAGGGCGAGCAGGGGGACCTGAAGCTGGGCCAGGGTCCCTAAGACGGGCGGAAGCGGGGTTAGGCCCGCGCAGTCTCCGGCCGCCGGTTCCGGAAGCGCAGCTGATGCGCCCGCGGGGCTGTCGCCGGTCCCAGCTCAGATTCGTCCTGCGCTGAGGCGGCGGCTTAGAATGGGTGTGGCTGGCGACAGAAGTGCGACGGAGGGCGGGCCGGGCACACAGATCCCCTCTGTCCAGCTGTTCCGGGGGCCCGTGGTGGGAGCATGTGCGCAGGGTCCCTCTACCTCCCGCCTCCAGTTTCCTTTGGCTTGCAGCCCGGTCTTGGCGCCTCTGGCCTTGGGATTTTCCGTCTCTCCTGCCTGGAGCAGTGACTCATAAGACCTAGGGGATTTGCCCGGAATCCCCTTTTTTCAGGCTTGGATAGCGGACGCAGGCTCTTTGGGGACAGTCATCCACAGGACAGTTAAATGCCCTCGTGTGCAGTCACACTCCTCTTTCCTTTCCTACTGGAAGTTCTCAAACTCACTGAGCAACACTGAGACCCGGGAGGACCCTGTAGTAGCCCTCTGGTCAGAGAGGGCAGCAGACACCCGGTCAGCCTGTGCTCCCACCAGGCACTTGGGAACAGCTCCAGCCTGGGCTGGAGGCACCTCCGGCATATTACGGAACACCATGGCCACTCCCAGGCCTCAGATAGCACTCCCTGGTTGCCCTTCTCCTCTCCCCTGGGGAGGCCTGGGACCCGGGTGCAGGGCTGCAGCCTCAGCCAGACTCCGTACTCACGGAGGGTGTCATCCACAGGTCGAGCAGCCCAAAGTCCTGAGCGCCGTGGAGGACCGCATGGACGAGCTGGGTGCTGGCATTGCACAGTCCCGGCGCACGGTGGCCCTCATCAAGGTCAGATTCTACCCGCCAGTCCCCATCCCTGTCCTCTTCTGCACGGGCTGCTGGCAGCGTGAGCTTTCAGCATGGTACGACCCACTCCAAGCAAGCCTGTGCTCAGGGCACTGCCCATCCCCACTAGCACGAGTGTCACAGATCCAGAGCGGGCTCGGGCTGGCCTCTCTATCCCCCCAAGAGGGCAGGGTAGGAAGGTGGGGTCGGTCAGAGAATGATGGGGCCAAGTCCAGGATTGTCCTTTGTCCTCATCGCTGCCCTCACTGTCCTGTGCAGAGTGCAGCCGCGGCAGAGCGTGAGAGGGTGAGTCGGCTGTTTGCGGAGGCCACGGCCGCCCTGCAGGGCTTCCAGACCGATGTGCTGGGCTTCATCGAGGAGGGGGTGGCTGCCATGCTGGGCCGCTCCCAGGGTGACCTGCGGCGACAGGAGGAACAGCGCAGCCGCCTGAGCCGGGCCCGCCACAACCTCAGTCAGGTCCCCGAGGCTGACTCAGTCAGCTTCCTGCAGGTGAGGGCTGCTCTGGGGGCCACAGAGGAAAAAGGGATGAAGGGGAAGGGTGGGAGGAGGGGCAGTGGGTGCCTGGTCTGCCAGGCCACGCCATCCTCCTGGCAGAGCTGTCAGCCCCCCACCAGGAGGAGCTGCGGCCAGCAGAGCTTGAACAGGCATTTGTCTGGCACAGGAGCTGCTGGCACTAAGGCTGGCCCTGGAGGAGGGGTGCGGCCCTGAGCCCGGCCCCCCGAGGGAGCTCAGCTTCACCAAGTCATCCCGAGCAGTCCGGGCAGTGAGAGACCTGCTGGCCGAGGCCTGCTCCAGCCAGTGGGAGCAGCTGCGGGGGCTGGGCAGCGATGAGGACGGGCTGCAGAAGCTAGGCTCCGAAGGTGGGTCCCCCCAGATGACTCACCCTCTCCCCATCTCCCCGCACGGGCCCCCAGGCCTGGTGCCCCTCCAGGAGTGGAGGAGGAAAACTGTGCCTGGCACAGGGAGGGGCCCGAATCCTGCTAGCAACTGGAGCCACCACCCTGTGGTGACCAGTCAGCCCCTTTGGCCACAGTCTAGAGGGCAGAGGGGCTTTTCCCAGCACACCTTCTAGCTTCAGCAGGGCTGAGGCCCAGCAAGCAGTGGGCAAGGGGCAAAACTCAGGCACCAGGCAGGGTGTGAGCATGGGGTGCCCTGTTTGAGTGTGTGCCTGTCGCCAGGTGGCTCAGGACTCTGGGAGAGGGGGGAGGAGGAATTGCAGCCACAGGCTCAGAGGGGCCATCTGGGGGCCACTCCTTACTGTCTCCTGCTGCAGCCGATGCCGAGTCCCAGGACCCCGACAGCACCGACCACCTGGAGAGTGAAGCTCCCCGGGACTACTTCCTCAAGTGTGAGTGGACACGTGGGCCCTCCGCTCCTGCCAGGCTGGCCCCAGGAGCAGGCCCCCGCAGGGCCCTGGCACAAGAGGGTTTAGAGGCCCCTCCCTAGTTTGGGGGTGCACTAGGTCAGCTCCTGGGGTGCTCTCCAGCGGCACTGAGTTATGCTGGTTGGGAAGGAGGGAGAGGCCGAGTTTTGGGGAGGTGGCCCTAGGGGAGGAGCTGTCCCGTCTGAGCCTGGTCCTGAGCCCTGCCCTCTCTTCTGTCCCTGGGATCAGTCGCCTATATCGTCGACCTGGACAGTGACACGGCAGACAAGTTCCTGCAGCTGTTCGGAACCAAAGGTGTCAAGAGGGTGCTGTGTCCCATCAACTACCCCGAGTCGCCCACCCGCTTCACCCACTGTGAGCAGGTGCTGGGCGAGGGCGCCCTGGACCGGGGCACCTACTACTGGGAGGTGGAGATCATCGAGGGCTGGGTCAGCGTGGGCGTCATGGCCGAAGGCTTCTCCCCTCAAGAGCCCTACGACCGGGGCCGGCTGGGCCGCAACGCCCACTCCTGCTGCCTGCAGTGGAACGGGCGCAGCTTCTCCGTCTGGTTCCATGGGCTGGAGGCGCCCCTGCCCCAGCCCTTCTCACCCACAGTGGGCATCTGCCTGGAATACGCCGACCGCGCCCTGGCCTTCTACGCCGTGCGGGATGGCAAGGTGAGCCTCCTGCGGAGGCTGAAGGCCTCCCGGCCCCGCCGGAGTGGTGCCCTGGCCTCCCCCACCGACCCCTTCCAGAGCCGCCTGGACAGCCACTTTGCGGGGCTCTTTGCGCACAGGCTCAAGCCTGCCTTCTTCCTGGAGAGCGTGGACGCCCATCTGCAGATCGGGCCCCTCAAGAAGTCCTGCATATCCGTGCTGAAGAGGAGGTGATGCCGGGCACGGGCCCTCCCAAGGCAGTGTCAGCTCTGGGCCCTCATCCTCCCCAGGGAAGGCACCAGCCTTGGAGTCCCACGCTCCTCGCCTTCTCGTTTCTAGAGGCCTCCACCTTCGATACACTTGGCCTTCTGCCTCTCAGAAAGGAGGCCCCGCAGCCCGTTCCCTGGCAGGACTGGACAGAACCAAGCTACTCCGACCCCTTCTTTTCCAGGTTTCTAGAACAGTGCCTGGTGTGTAGTAGGTGCACAATAAACATTGTTGACTGCTGGCTCATTTCCATCCTTCTTCATCCACTGAGGATTCCCAGGACTTTTCATGTTTCCAGAGTCCCTGGTCCCAGGATTCCCATTGGGAGGGAGAGCCCTGGGGCTAAAACAGTGGCGCACCTTGGGGCACCCCGCACTCCTTGGTTTCAGGCAGGGCAGCCAGAGGTGGCAATTCCCGCCGTGTCCTGGCCTACCTGGCTGCTCGAGTACTTGAGCTGGCCTGGCTTCCACCCGCTATTTTCATCCTCCATGCCACAGCCTAGCTCTGGACCTGCCTTTTGTTGTTTGTGCCCAAAACTAAATGCAGACATCACACCCCCAGGAGCAGGGCAGGACTCCTGGGTGGGGCAGGGGAGTTTGAGACTAGGAGCCTCTTTTGCACACACCCCTTCTCAGCCCAGGCAGGGCCTTGGCTGAGACCCCCCAGGGTGTGGCTGGAACTGAGAACCTACAATAAAGGGTCCTAAGTCCTGCTCCAGGCCCTGCGCCCCAGGAGAGCCTCTGCCTTTCTTTTGGGAGAGCCCAAAGCCCTCTGCTGTCTCAGATCCCTGGCCAGGCCGGGGATGCCTGGAGGCTACAGGGCCAGTGTGTTTCCAGGCCAGCTCCCTCCTCCCTGGCTTCTCTGGCCCAGGTGCACCCCCAGGGCAGGGGCACAAGGAGAGGCCTCTCAGACAGCCGCCTTAAGGTCTGGCAGGACCGTGGGTGAGTTATGCAGCCAGACAGCAAGGCCATACAAGTCCAGCCCCAGCCCCTGGCAGCTAAAAATAGCCCCTCCCTCGGAGCCTGCTTTAGGCCCAGCAGCCAGGATGTTGTTTTTCCGGGCGGGGCCTCCTTGCTCCCGATGTTTTCAACACGGTTCCCTTGGTAGCTGCAGGTCCCCAGCTCACCCTGTGAGGGGGCTGGTGGGGCAGCTGGGCAGGCCCTCCCTGCCTGCTGTGAGCCTCCCCCCAGCACAGCGCTCCTCCTACCCCCTCCCCGCCCCCCTTCCACCTGCTGGCTCATCTCCTCCCCCAGCTTGGCACTCTCCACCCCACAGGCTGTCCTTGCCAGGGAATCCTCCAGACCCCAACCCTCAGGAAGCCTTGGCACGTCCCGGAACGTGAGCTGGACAGACCTGGTACTTCCTTGGTGGAATTCGGGCCTGACTGGTCACATCTGTGGCCGCAGCCACAGCCACTCAGCGAGTGTGCCACCTGCAGTGATTTCCAGCTTCCAAAGACTTGCATGGGGCTTTGTGACAGGGGCGTCCTAATCCCAAATCCTGGCATTACAGCTTTACAGCAGCTGCGCAGCTAGCAAGGGGCTGGCTCTTTGGACCCCAAGTATTGTTTCAGAATCCTGAGTCTGGAATGTTATCCACAGCCCTGTACTTCCTCCGGGACTCTAGGATAATGCTAAAGCCGGGAGGGATGGAGCTCGTGTGCGTGCGTGTGTGTGTGTGACTGTGCGTCTGCCTGGGCGCATGCCCGAGTATGTACATGTGGCTCCAGCCCGGTGACTTTTCCAACAATGCCCTGAGAAGATCTAGGAGGAGGAACACTGAGGCAGAGTGGGCTGGAGGAAACCGGGGTGGGTCCCCCTCAGCACCCCACCAACACTTTAAACAGAGATTTTATCTGTTTTATTCAAAATTGCTTGAAAAAAAAGAAACTGTTAGGAAGAAAGAAATTAGAAAACCACCGATCTAGTCTCAACCTTCTCCTCCCACTACTATATCCGGATGGAGAAACCGAGGCACAGAGTCATTGAGAAGGTGCCCAAGGTTATCCACTTTCTCCATACTGCGGGCTTAGGTGTGTCCCGCACTCAGAAATGTCTAAACACGCACACACGCGCACTCACACACGCACAGCCCTGCTTCCCAGCACTGTTTTGTGTAAGAGCTGTCACAGGCTGGGCCCCGGTTCCCACGGTCACCAGAGCCCTTGGCAGAGCTGCCAGAGGGTCTGTGGTCTCAGAAGCTCCTGCCGAACCCCGGACAATGGTGGAGGAGTGAGGGGTTTTCTGAGGCTGTGGTGCTTTAGCCAAATCGGCTCCTTGGGCCGGGAGCCGACCTCCACTTGAGCTTTGTTTCGGTGGGAAAGGGAGCGCCAGAGGGCCAGCCCACTGCCTGAGAAAAGGACTGGAGTGTCGCCCCCCTCCGGCACCCCTCGCCTCCCCACCCTCCAGGAGAAAGGGGCCCCAGTCCTCTTTCCTCTCTTCTGCCCCCTCCCAAGGCCCAAGGAACACTCCCAAAGGCTTCCTCGACCTCCCCCCTCCCAGGCAGAGAGGGTGAGGCTAGACCCCAGACTGGCTAACCCCGGGCCTGGCCAGGAAGACGGGCTGAACTATGGTTTTCCCATCTGCTAACAGAGATGGCTGCTGAGTGACTTACGGGAGGATGGTGTGACAGCGTGGATCTGCTGAACAAAGAGATGATTCACGGGCCCGGGTGGGACAGAGCGGGGCAGCACTGGATTTCATCACATTACTTAGAACGGCACACAATTTAAAACTCATGAATTGTTTATTTCTGGAATTTTCCATTTAATATTTTTGGACTGCCGGGGATCGTGGGTAATTAAAACCTTGGAAAGTGAAGCCAAGAATAACAGGGTGCTACTATGGCACTTAGCTGCAGCGTCTGTGTCCCCTCAGCCTCACACCCAACACACACGTTCCCATTTGATGCCAGCATTCAAAATCTGGAAGACAGGTCGTTCCCCATCTGCGCAGTGAGATCGTTTGGAAGATGGAGGAGGCCCCGGGGTGGTCCTTGCGGGCTTCACTTGGGGTGGGAAGTCTCAAAGTTCTTCCAAAGTGTTCCAAGAGAAGGGGCCGGGGAAGAAGCCCATGCCCAGCCAGCCTCGGCAGCACATGGGGCCAGGCACTGAGGCAGGCAGAAAAGATTCTCTCATGTTCTGTGTACTTTATCTTTCAATGACATTCAAATTTTGAATTTTACTCCATAATATCTCCAATTTTGCTTTAATATAAAAAACAATGCTTTTCTGTCCCAGCCTGGGAGAATGGTTTTGTGTGTGAGCTGTGGAATCAAAAAGTCTTGGCTAAAAATTTCATGTCAGCCGTTTCCAGGCTGTGCGTCTTCGGGTAACGTACTAAGTCCCCTGTGCCTCAGTTTCCTCACTTGTCAAATAGAGATAAGAGCAGAACCACATGGCATTGTTTTGAGGATGAAATGAGATAATCCTGGCACAGAGCAAGCTTTCAATCAATGTTATTATTATTTCTCTGAATAATCGAGTAAATTTGAAACTCTTTGAAGATGTGTCAATCTTTGGGGAAGCAGGGATTTGTTTTTCAGGAGCTAAGATTATCCCAAACCTAAGTTTGCCAAGACACTACACTTTGCCCCACTGTTAAGATTAGAAACTTTCACTCACTCATTCAACAATATTTGATCAGTGTGGGGCACTGTGCTCAGTGCAAGGGATGCAGCAGTGGGGTGCAAAGCAGAGATGCCCCTGCCCGCACGGGCACCACACAAAGGGCCACCTGATAATTGTAGCGGGAATAAATGCTATTACATAAAAGAAAAGAATAGCAACTCCACTGCTGGGTGTGTATCTGAAAGAATTGAAAGCAGAGACTCTATCAGATACTTGCGTGTTCGTGTTTCAAACAGCATTATTTACAACAGCTAAAAGGTGGAAATAATCCAAGTGTCCATCAACAGATGAACAGATCAGCAAAATGTACTAGATCCCTACAATGGAATATTATTCCGCCTTAAAAAGGAGGAAATTCTGAACAAATGGTACGACTTAGATGAACCTCGAAGACAGTATGCTAAGTGAAATACGCCAGGCACAAATAGACAAATACTGTATGATTCTACTTACGTGAGGTGCCTAGAGTTGTCAAACTCATAGGAAGTAGAAGGGGGTTGCCAGGGGCGGAGGGAGGCAGAAGGGGAGTTAGTGTTTAACGGGGACAGAGTTTCTGTTTGGGGAGATGAAAAGTGCTGGAGATGGCAGATGCGATCGTTTGGCAATCACGTGAATGCACTTAAAGCCACTGAACTGCACACCTAAAAATGATTAAAATGGCAAATTGTATGTTATGTATCACCAAAAAAAAAAAAGGAAAGAAAGAAAGAAAGGAAAAAGAAAAGGACAGTGGCCGTGGAAACATGGAAAGGAGCCCTAATGGGGCTGGCGGAGGGAGGGACATTTCCAGGGATGACCTACCCAGAGGGGACAGCTGAGGCCTGAAGGACAGGGAGGAGCTGGCAGGACAAAAAGTATGGCTGTGGGTTTCGTCCGGGGCACTCCAGGGGTGAGAGGCAGGAGGTGGCAGGCCAGGTCCAGAGGGGCAGAGCCTGGTAAGGATTCTGGACTTTTCCTAAGAGCAATGGGAAGCCATGTCAGGATCTTACACAGAGAAACAATTTTGAAATTTCAAAAATCAGTTTATTATTTCGGTGAGAAATGGGTCTAAGAAGAGGAAAAAAAGGAGATGGGAACGGCTAAGGCTACCCCGCCTAGATCTCACCAGGGAGAGGGAGTGGAGCCCCCCCACAGCCCTGGGAGGGAGGACTCAGAAATAGCAGGGAGGGGTCAGACCCGTGAGAACCTCTCCTGGTCCCTCCTCTCCTTGAGCTCCCTGGCGCAGAGGTGTCCCTGCAGCCGTGGCTCCTCTGTACTGGGACAAGGGACCTCTTCAGAGGTGACACAGCCTCATTCTGGCTTTCTGTGGTTTTGGAGGCACAGACGTGGAAACAGACAGCAAGAGGTTTGAATAAACAGTCCGACAGCAGGAATCGCTCAGAACAGACCTCAGGGACGCTGAACTTGACGGAGCTGGGAGGTCCAGGCTGGGAACCTGGGGCCCATCAGGGTGGGGCCCATCTCCATAGCAACCAGAAACAGCCCCAGACATGCCACTGGCCCTGCCTCCAGATGAAGGAGCAGGGAATTTGCGTTCTTGAAATATCCACAGCCAAAAAGGACTCACCCAGAAATAGCCCGCATCCACATCACCAGCGCCTCACACGGCAGCACACGGCGAATGGCAGAAAGTTAGGGCTTAACAAGAGGTTTCTTTCTCTTGCCGGCGTACCTGGAAGATGACGACTGGCCGAGTGAACAAAATTTAGTATATCATGCACAGATTTGTTCCATAACACTTAGGTATGAGAAATGTCCATTTTGGTATTTTTCCTAAATCAAATAAAATTCAGTTATGAGCTGTCCTTTGCCAAGAAGTTAAGAAATTCAACTTCAGGCATGTTTTGGGGGTTTCTACCCCCCACAGAATAATAATACGGAGTTTCCATGGTGCCTGGAGGATGGGAGAGCTTCTAACCTGCTGTCTGTGGAGACTGCTGCAGAGATGCCCACTGTCCCCATCCAGGGCATGGCTGAGGCTCTACTCCCCTGGGCCAAGCACAGTTGAGGATATGCCAAACTATTGTATCTCAGCTCCAAATCCATCATACTAATTTGCTAGGGCTGTCAAACAAAGTACCACAAACTAGATGGCTCAAACAATGGAAATGTATTGTCTCACAGTGCTGGAGGCCAGAAGTCCGAGATCAAGGTGCCAGCAGGGTTGATTCCTTCTGCGGCTGCGAGAAAGAATCCATCCCCTGCCTCTCCCCTCTTTCCTGCTTCTGGGGGTTTGCTGACGATATTTAGCAATCCTTGGCTTGTAGGTCTCCGCCTTTGTCCTCGCATGGCGCTCTCCCTGTGCGCATGTCTGTGTCCAAGTTTCCCTTTCTTACAAGGACAGCAGTCACATTGGATTAGGGTCCGCCCCAATGACCTCATCCTTAATTATGTCTTCAACAACACTACTTCCAAATAAGGTCACTTTATGAGGTCCTGGGGGTTAGGACTTCAATACATGGCTGTGGGGGATACACAATTCAACCTATAACGACCACCTGCTAAACTCTGTGATGCTCTAGCCGGGCCTCTGAGAGCCACGTTTCTTCACGGCCCGCTGCTCCCTGCCAGGCTCTGCCAACAGGGGGCGCTAGAAAGGCCGGCAGGGCTGGAGCAGGGCCGGCTGCTTCCTGCCTGCTCACTTCATCTGCGCTTCCCCAGGAACGCTGCTTCATGGGGGCAGCTGCAGTTCCTCAGCAGCAGCTGAATCCAGTGTCTACTTTTTCCAACCCTTGCAGAACCAGCTACGCGGAGCCCCCCTCAGAGACACCAGCACCAGCCGGCAGTGCCCCCTCCTCAGACGGCTGGGTTTTAGTTCCCTGGCGCTCCTCCTTCAAGCCTCTGTTTTAATGAGTCCAGCGTTTCCTTTTGGTCCCCCAACCCCAGGCTTGGGGGCTGCTTCTTGTGGTTGCTACCTCAATGTCACCTGAAAATTCTTTTTTCACCTTTTCAGTTACCTGGTTACCTAACTTTATGGCTAGTTGATTATCATCGTAAATCTCTCCATTTGAATAGCTTGTGGGTTTCTATCTCTCGAGTGGACCCTTTAACACAACCCCCAACTACTGTTCTTGCCCTTCAGGCCTCCCGATCCCCCACAACCACACGCCACCTCGGGATTGCTGTGTGGGAGCAGGCCTGGGGTCTCTACCACTAGAGGATCCCCCAAACTCTGTTCCTCTCCCCGGGCTTTGGCAGGCACCCCTTCCAGCCCTCTGGCTCCTACAGCCCCAGCTGCACACAACAGGCCTTGGCTCCCAAACAAAGGCCTGGGCCTTTGTGTCTTCTGAGTGTCTGGCAACCTCTGTGCTCAGCCAGTGCTCAGACAGAAACTGCTGGAGAAGCTGTGAGGCTGCCCTGGGAGCAGGAGGCTCGGCCACCTCCTGGCCTAGGAGGAAGAAAACCTCTCAGCCTTTTGAGTCTCCCACCGCGCGCGCGAAGAGAGAAGCAAACGTTAATACCTGAAACAACTATCCCGCCACACCAAGAGATTGAAAAACACCTAAATCACACTGATGCAAACTTTAGGACCCTTATTTGGGAAGCATAAATAGTGGACAGTTTCAGCCCCGGGAGCTGGACGGGCGCAGGCCCAGTCTCCAGTGGGGGTGGGTGCTGTTTTCAGCTCCAGCCCTCTCCTTCCCTCCTCCCCTCACCCCACCAACCCCACCCCCAGCCTTTTTCTGGAACAGGGATTTTCAAGCTGAAGATCATGAACCCAATTTAGGGCATAACTACTAGCAATTTTTTAAAAATGACAAAATATAATAGAAAATTTCAGAGTATATCACACTGTAAAATAAAACTCAGGCTGGGTGAGGCAGCTCACATCTGTTATCCCAGCACTTTGGGAGTCTGAAGTGGGAGGATCGCTTGAGGCCAGAAGTTTGAGACCAGCCTGGGCAACAGAGTAAGACCCCATCTCTACAAAAAATTTAAAAATTAGCTGGGCATGGTGCATGTGCATGTCTGTAGTCCCAGCTACTCTGGAGACGGAGGCAGGAGGGTTGCGTGAACCTAGAAGATCAAGGTTGCAGTGAGCTATGATGATGCCACAGCACTCTAGCCTGGGTGACAAAGTGACACTCTGTCTCAAAAAGTTTTTTAAATAAATAAATAATAAAATAAAATAAAAATAGAACTGGGCAAGGTAGCAGTTACTTGTAGTCCTACATATTCCAGAGGCTGAGGTGGGAGGATCCCTTTAGGCCAGGAGTTCAAGACCAGCCTGCACAACATAGCAATACCCCCGCCACCATGCCCTACCATCTCAAAAAAAAAAAAAAGTCCTTGGGCCGGGCGCGGTGGCTCACGCCTGTAATCCTAGCTCTCTGGGAGGCCGAGGTGGGCGGATCGTTCTGAGCTCAGGAGTTCGAGACCAGCCTAAGCAAGAGTGAGACCCCACCTCTACCAAAAATAGAAAGAAATTAATTGGACAGCTAAAAATATATATAGAAGAAATTAGCCGGGCATGGTGGCGCATGCCTGTAGTCCCAGCTACTCGGAAGGCTGAGGCAGTAGGATTGCTTGAGACCAGGAGTTTGAGGTTGCTGTGAGCTAGGCTGACGCCACGGCACTCGCCCCAGGCAAGAGAGTGAGACTCTGCCTCAAAAAAAAAAAAAAAGTACAAGCTACTAAAGCTCAGATGAGAAGAAATAGAAAATCTGGTTAGTCCTATATCTATTTAATAACTTGAATTCTTAATTAAAAATCTTTCCACAAAGAAAACTCCAGACTCAGATAGTTTCATTGGTGAATTCAATCAAATATTTAAGGAAAAAATAATACCAATTCCACATGAAGTCTTTCAGAAAGCAGAGGAGGAAGGCATACTTTTCAACTCCTTTTATGAGTCCAGCAAAACCAGACCAAGGTATTTAAAGAAAGAAAACTACAAACCAATATCCCACATGTACATGGACATAAAAATCCTTAACAAAATGTTAGCAAATTAAATTCAACAATATATAAAACGGGTAAGCCACCACCACCACCACCACGAAAGTGAAATTTATCCCAGGAAAGCAAGGTTGTTTTAACATTTGAAAATCAATTAATGCTATTCACTATATTAGTGGAATAAAAAAGAAAAACCATATGACCACTCCAACAAATGCAGGAAAAATAGTTTGACAAAATTCAATACTCACTCAGGATAAAAACTCTTGAAAATTGAAATACAAAGAAACTTCCTCAACCTAACAAAGGACAACTACAATGAACCTACAGCTAGCATCTTACTTAATGGTGAAACAATGAGTGCTTTCCCCTAAGGTCACAAGCAAGGCATGGATTCCATTGCCTCTACTCGGACACAGCATTGTAATGGAGGGTCTGAAGGGTATAATAGGGCAAGAAAAAGAAACTAAAGGCCTACAGATTGTAAAGGGAGAAGTAAAACGATCTTTATTCACATATGACATGATGTCTCGGTCTAAAATCCTAAGGAATTTACCAAAAAAGTGACTAGAAGTAAGTTAATTTATAAGGTTACAAAATACAAAGTCAATATACGAAAGCTAGTTTTATTTCTATAGTCTAGAAATAAACAATTGGAAATTGAAATAAATACCATTTACAACAGTATCAAAAACCATAAAATACTTAGAGATACATTTAGCAAAATATGCAAAAGATCTGAAATTGAAAACCACATTATCGAAAAAATTAATCAGATCTAAATAAATGATGAGAAGTATATATGTTCATGAACAGAAGATTCAATATTTAGATGTTAATTCTCCCTACATTGATACATAGATTCAATGTAATCCTAATCAAATCCCAGCAGGGCTTTTTTTGTAGAAATTGACAAGCAGATTCTTGAATTTATATGGAAATATAAAGAACCTAGTATAAAGCTGGAGAACTTATACTACCTAATTTCCAGTTATACTATAAAGCTACAGTAATCAAGACAGAGCGGTATTGGTGTAAGGATAGACATACAGACCAATAGAAAGTCCAGAAATAAACCCACATATATAGTTAACTGATTTGCCAAAGGGACCAAGGTAATTCAAACAGGTAAAGAATAGTGTTCTCAACAAATGGTGCTAGAACAACTAGATATTCAGGCAAAAAAGTGAACTTCAACTCTTACTTCACATATACCTTATGTAAAATTCCCTCAAAATGGATCCTAGAGCTACATGTAAAAGCTCAAACCATAAGCCTGGGCTCTCATCCCGAAGCTCTGGGGGAGAATCCACTTCCACACTCATTCAGGTTGCCAGCGGAACTGAGTTACATATGACTGAGGTCCCCCTTTGCTGGGGGTCATGTTTATCTTTTGGAGGCTATCGGCATTGCCTGGCTCCCGGCCTCCTTTCTCCATCTTCGAAGCCAGCAAGGGCAGGCCAAGGCCTTCTACTCTTTAAATCTCTCCGACTGGCTCTTAGGTTCTCCTTTCCCGATTTTAAGGGTCCACGTGATAACACTGGGCCGACCCATGTGAGCCAGGATAATTCCTCTATCTTAAAGTCAGTTGATTAGCAAACTTAATTCCATCTGCACAGTCCCTTTAGCCCTGTGACATAACACATTCACGGGTGCATCACCAGGGGACAAAGATCACGGCAGCCAAAATCCTACCTACCATACAACATGACCCACCAATTCCAATCTTTGCTATTTTTCCCCAGAGTAATATGAACGTGTGTCCACACAACGACTTGTATGAAAATCTGACTATTTATTTTTTATAGCCCAAACAATGTTCCCAAGGTTTAGACCCACGTGGCTAACAGCAGGTAAGGGGATAAAAAGACAAATTTCTGATACAGACACAAGAGTACATTTTGTATCGTTTCACTTATAGGAAACCCTAGGAAACACAAATCTAATCTATCACAGTGAAAAAGCAGGTCAGTGTTTGTTGCTCTGGGTCAGGAGTTGGGGGCAAGGACTGACTAGACAGGGCACAAGGGGACCTTAATAGTGATGGGAATGTTCTATTATCTTGATTGGGGTGGTGGTTACAGAGCTGTATACATTTATCAAAACTCATCGGTCTGTAGGTTTAAAGGTATATACTTTAAGTAGATTTTTCCTCAGTAAAATGGGTAACTCTTCCTTCTTCAAGCACTTGTGGGAATCGGGCCCCAAACCACACATAACATCTGGTGACAGTCCAGAAAGTCCACAGTCCCTGGCCTGCACTGTGCCCCAGACCCAGATTCTAGGTGCCCATCGTTTTCAAGTCTTCCTTCCTGCCTTTCTTCTTCTACGGTCAAGGCCATCAAAGCAGCCGATTCCCACCAAGGTGTAGGGGAAATAATGTAGTTAAATGTCGTTCCACCATAATTGAAGGTAATTCATGCTGTCACATTTGCTGTAACCAGAGGTCACGTCTGCGGAGCCAGAGAGGCTGCTCACATTAATCGTAACTGACACCACCTTCCTGCTTCAGGGGCATCCTGCCCAGATGCAGGGGGCTCTTCGCTTTGGGTTCAAGTAACTCCATCTGCATTTCTACATCTCTCTCTCTCTCTTTTTAAGTGAAAAATGACAAAGATGGTTAAAAGATAAGAGACAGCTGAGAAATCTCAAGTCAGCCAATTAAATGTGATCATGAAGCTGATTTCAGCACTTTGCGTCTATTACTGGTTCCAAAAGGCCCTGACTACTGACAGAGTTGATGGCTTTCTCCGACTCCCTCATCAGCCTTGTCGGTGTTTCCCAATCTTTGCCTCCTGGGCCCATTTAAGTCACTGGGCAAGAGCAGAAACAAACAGACCCAGAGGCCCAACTCCCCAGAGCTGTGCTCAGAGAAGGACTGAGGCAGCTCCGGGGAGAGGGTGGACACCTAAGGAAAGCACAGTACCTTCTTCCCCAGTGGCTGGGTCCGAGAGCCAGGGCCTCTGGGGGAACCAGCTCGCAGCTCTGAAAACTGGCACTGCGGTCTCAGGGCCACATGCCGTCTCCACCTTTATTTGATTTTGATAAGTTTCCTTGTCTCTGCAAGAGGGGAACAGACTTGCAACATAAGGAAGCTGTGAACATTTGTAAAAGTTCTTTAAAAATCAGAATTATTGTGTTATGCTTCTGTTTTAAATTTTGGATTGTCATGTTTTAAGGTGGGCCACACACATTTTGGTTGGCCACGATCCCCACCATCCAACTGTAGTATCCCTAACTGCTTCCCTGCTTCTGTTACCTATATGGCTCCTGAAGGCATCGGAAATCATCATCCCTGTAGGAATACTATAAAATGTAAAGTGCTCTGTATAGAAGTTATTATAATTATTCACATTTTTGATAGTCAGCGAGCTACCTACCTTCAGGCGTGATCAACTAGCTCGCTTCATTTAGTTTGTGTCCCTTCTTTCTCTGAGCAACTCCTACAGAACCTAGGGACCCACCATTCACGCGGGCACATGATCGTATGTTCCTGGAAAGACAAAAGTACTCTGAAGGGCCAGGAAATGATACCCGATGTGTTTCCCTGAGAACTTCACAGTGCCAGACACCAGAGGGAGCTCTCCGCGGTGGTGACATGTTACAGTGCACGGTCACTGCTGGCACCTGGAAGGGTCTCCCCACTGAGTCACGGTTCTCACCTTGATGACAACTCATGTCATTTATTTCTAAAAGTACAGGATTGAAATCTTTGAATAATCTATTGGGTTTTGTATTTTTGTAATCAGGTAGATTCAGGGTTATCTTTTTAATAATGCCTGTCTTTTGTGCATGTATGCTGTGCTTTTTTGTGTAGAGGACAGAGAATGGAGTTACGACGCGAGCTCCGGGAAGCGGGCATGACAAGTGGCCTACGTGCAAAAGCCCACAGTGAGCAACCACTGCAGACGGACCATCAGCGACTGCCACCATCAGGAGCTGGGGCACTGCCCTGCCCTGCAATGGACTTAGGAAGGTTCATACTCTTACATACCAGACTATGAAATGAAGGTGCTAATGTTTCTAGATCTTTAGATTTGGAGCTCTACCCCTGGCAGAGGGTCCGAGTCTGCTCTCTCCTACCAATACCAAGGGGCATACTAATGCCTGCGTGATAGGAAATGATCGCATGAGTGTGAATGGCACTTGACAGAAGAAGCACTTTCATATCCAGCATTTCATCCACCTCTACACAACTCTGTAAAGCAGGGCTATTTATCCCGTTTTAAAGCAAGGAAAAGCAAAATCAAACCGGTTGCTAGATCAAACCAGGTCCCAAGACTATCGATGACCCACCCTGGCATCTCACTTAACTTTTATGATCTCTTCACTGAGAAGCTTTAAAAGGCTTTTCAGCCACAGGGAGAAGAGCAGAGTATGGGGGGCTGAGGAGGTGTTCCATGGCTTGTTCAAAAAGCCCTCCATTTGTAATCCTCCTCCTCCTCCTCAGCAATATGCCAGCCCCCTCTTTTTACATAGCACTTAGTCCCCAGGTTGTTCCTTGCTCCTCAAGAGTGTAGACACAATGCTTCTATACCAAGCTCTATTCCCCATCTGCTGGCCAGTCCTCCAAATGCCTTCTCTACCTTCTGCACTATTGCATCCATGCACTTCCATTTTCATCTGTACATCCAGATGTGGGAATCCAGTGAGCCCAAAACAAACTGGGATCCCAAAACTACCTACTTCCAACTCCCTTTGCAATTATTCTCGCTCCCCACTTTTCACTGAGTTAAGAACCTCCATCAATATTGTACCCCACGGCAAGGGAACCAGCCAGCCAGTAAAAGCTGACCTCGATAAGAAATAGAGCCAGACTCTCAGCCCCAGGATTTAGGTGTCTTTAGATGTGTAGAATTTCTTTCAGACAAATGTGCCTGATAGCCCCTTGCACATTACCTAATTAAAATGTATTTAAATTTAGACACCTGATGTCAGACTCTCTACTAAATCCTCCTACATCTCTTAAATATAAGCAACTATTAGAACACTCAAGTCAGAAGTTACCAAACACCAGTCCATAGATCAGCTGCATTAGAATTACCTGGAAAGCTTTTTGTAACAACAAAAAAAAAAAGTCTGATTCAGCTGGTCTGGAAATAAACCATGGGATATGGATTTTTAAGTTCCCCAGGGATTTTAATGCACAGCTGAGTCATTGCTCTTCCTTGCTCCAAGATGGAGATAAACATCCTAAACATCCCTACTTTACAGAGCTGCTGCGGAGTTGGATGAAACGGTGGCTATGAAAGTGTGTTACCTCTAGAGTGCCGTACACACTCATGGCAGGCCTGCCTGTCACTGCTCCGGGAAACTGTCACCTTGGTGGGCTGTCCACCATCACCAGCTTGCCAATTTTACTGCTGCTGCATGAGTTGGGATTATCAACTATCACTTCCAATAGAGAATTCCGTCTCTTCACTCTCTGTCACCTAGAGTATTGAATGGTATTTTGCAATTTACAAAGCATTCTCATTTGATTTAGAGAATCAAGTGGTATAACAATGTAACATCATCCATTCATATTAGGTCCCAGGAACTGTTCTAAGTGCTTTAAAGGTTGAAAGTCATTTAATCCCCACAACAACCCCAAGGGGCGGGTTTCTTATTACATCTCATTTTACAGAGGAGAAATCTGAGGCACAAAGAGGTTAAGGAGATTGCCCAAAATCTTACAGTTCACATCACAGATAGGATTCAAACCGACGGTGGTAGTCTGGCTTCAAAGCCCAGCTTTCCAGTCTCTCTGCACTACTGCTTTTCAGGGCAAGCACGAACATTATTCCCACTCTAAAGAGTTTAGGTGACTGGCTAAGTCCATCAAACTATTTGGAAAAATTCCTCAAGGCAGAAGTGTATCTATTCCATGCATCAGCTCAGGTCTCTCAGAAAGCTCCAAATGCAAAACCACAACGCAGAGCAGGGTTTCATTATGAGTAAGTCTACACTTTCCAGCCAGCCTTCCTGGCCTTCAGGGCTCTAGGGACCACACCCATGCCTCAGGCACAGCATGTGACACAACATCCCGTAAGTCAACTGCACCTCACTGCCCAAAAGGGACAACTCGGTCCAGTTAGAGAGAAAGAGCTTATCAAATCTGCACCACAGCACAGCAAAGGAAACAATCAGCAAAGTGAAGAGACGGCCCACAGAATGGGAAAAAACATTTGCAAAATATCTGAGCAGGGAAATCCAACTAGAATATATAAAGAGCTGAAATAAGTCAATAGTACAAAAAAAATTCCAATTTAAAAACGGGCAAAAGATCTCAACAGACACTTCTCAAAGGACGACATACAAATGGCCAACAGGAATATGAAGAAATGCCCAACATCACTAATCATCAGAGAAATGCAAATCAAAATCACAATGAGATACTCTTTCACCCCAGTTATTAATAAGATGGCCTTTATCTAAAAGACAGTCAATAACAACACTGGCGAGGATGTAGAGAAGGGGGAAGCCTCGTGCAATGCTGGTGGGATGTGAATTAGTACAGCCACTGTGGAGAACTGTGTTAAGTTCCTCAGAAAACTAAACATATAACGACCACAGGATCCAGCAATTCCACTAAGGAATATATAGTCAAAAGAAAGGATAACAATATATGGAAAAGATATCTGTCCTCCCATGTTCGTTGCAGCGCTATTCACAATAGCCAATATATGGACTCAACCTAAGTGTCTACCAACAACAGACGAATAGATACAGAAAATATGATACAGATCCACAATGGAATACTATTCAGCCATAAAAAAGAATGAAATCCTGTCATTTGCAGCAACATGGATGGAACTGGAGGCCATTACATTAAGTGAAATAAGCCTGGCACAGAAAGACAAATATCACATGTTCTCGCTCACAGGTGAAAGCTAAAAAAGTGGATCTCATGAAGATATAGAGGAGACTGATGGTTACCAGAGGCTGGGAAAGGTGAGGGATGAGGGCAATGAGGAGAGGTTGATTAATAGTTACAAATACACAGTTAGATAGAAGAAATAGAACCTAGTATCTGAAAGATCAGTAGGGTGACTACAGTTAATATCTAAAAAATAATAATTCAAATGTTTCTAGCATAAAAAAATATTTTAGGTGCTAGATATCCCGATTATACTGATTTGATCTTTACAAATTATAGGAATATATAATTACGTGTATCCCAAAAATATGTATATTATGTATCACTAAAGAAATTTTTTTAAAGCTGCACCAGTTACATCACAGATTAGAGTTCTACGAGTGGAAGGGACTATAGAGACCATTAAGTCAAAAAACAAAAAACAGGTTCTATCTTTCATGCCAGTTCTGCTTAACTGGTAAAGGCTATGAGGCTTGAGGGGAAAGACGGGAAGGAAAAAGGGAAGGAATAAAGGAAGGGGGAAAGAAGGGAGGGAAGAAGGGAGGGAGGAGGGAAGAAGAGGGGACGGGAAGGGAACCATCACCGATCAACGACGGAGAGGAAAGGAGCTTCCCAAAGTCACAAAAGTACTTACAGGTAAGACCCAGAGCTCAGAGTTCTGGCTCCTGCACCAGAGTCAATGCATCATCCACTAAACACAAACTCCAGGTGGTATTAATTAGCTGCCACCACAAAGATAGAAGTCATCAGCTCTGACCATAAAAAATACTGTAATCAAGTGAATGAGGTTATATGTTTTCACTTACACCCAACTCTCATTCCAGAAAGGGTTTAAGATAGCAAAGACAATACAATACAGGGTAGTAAAAGCTTTGTGATCCCACAGTGGTAGGGGATGATAGCATGCACGACTTTACGTAGCATGCATGACTTTTTAAAACAGCAGTATGCTGTTTTAAGCAAGGTATAGTTAAAAGGACAGGTCTCTGGCCTCAGAAAACATGGGTTAAACCCCCAGCATCTCCACTACCTAGTTGTGGGACACTGAAAAAGCTGGCCTGTATGAGCCAGTCTCCTCATATCTAAAATGGGGTGAAATACCTATAGCAGGCGGTCACTGTAAGGATTAAATGAGTATGGAAAGCACTTCCCACAATGCTTAGCACGTACTAAATGGCGGCTACCACCATTATCATTATCATTGCTACTACTGCTGCTACCGCCACCAACGCAATTTATACATGTTTTCTACATGGAGCCAGGAAAATCAGCCATCAAGCTATAACAGAATGGTATTCTCTGGGATGGCTGAAATTGGCAGGGCTCTCTTCCCCTACTCAAAATCTTCCCAGCTAATTTTAGAATCCTGGGTCTGTTTTCGTCAGTCTCTGCCTTCTCCCTGGCTACTAAACCAGTGGTTCTTAACCAGAGCTCACAGTCCAGGGATGGACAGATCTTGGCAAAGGAGATAAGCTCTCTCAGAAGTGGGTGTAGATTAAAGGAGTATATTTGACATTAGAATGTAATTTCATATTTTAAAATTAATACCTTAATACATATGACAGGAAGCAAAGCTTAGCAAACCTTTCCCGATGGGATGTACAGAGAAGAAACACAACCCTCTTTGCACATTAATGATGCTCAGGGAGGCCTGGGGGCAGTGACATACACACGACCCTCGACAGCAGTATCAAACTCCCTGAAGTGGGGACAGGAGCTTTTACATTCATGAAAAGAGGGCATGACTTTAACAAAGCGGGACAGGGGAATGGCTGGGCCTCACATCAGACTTACAGTGTACTGCGGAGTTACAGAGCAGATAACACAACATGTTAGAACTGCCAGCAAAGGACAGACTCTGAGAGCTGGAGTGGGGCGTGTGCATACGTATGTTGTGGAAGGATTATCTGTTTTGATCATTCAGAACAAAGTTCTTCAGGGAATTGGGGGTTTAGCGCTATGTATCAAACAGGTGAGATATTCATATTTTCATATCGTAGTTATTTTGTAGCTTCTACTATTATCTTATGCAAATTCCTTAAGAGCAGGGACCATATCTTTTTCTCTTTGAATCCTTCCACACAACAACTGTGTAACTGTTGAATGATATGATAAATCCCATGGTGCAGGCAGATACAGAACATTCTGATACACAGATTGAAGGATGGGATAGAGCAGTGGTTAAAATCATCAACCATACTCCGCAAGGATTCAAATCCCAGTTCTGCCATTTACTACTAGCTGCATGTCTTTGGGCACATTGCACTTGGTTCCTCAGTTTCCCTTCTTTTCCTATCTTGTGGATTGTGAAGATCAAAGGAGATATTTCAATCTGGAGTCCCAAAACTCAGCTCAAGTCCTACTGCGCTACAGCCCTGACGACAGCCCAAATATTAGGTCCGTGAGGTTTTAACAGAAAGCAATTATTCATATGTAAATGACTCTGGGCCTCTGATTAAGGAAAAAGAGAAATAGAATCAGCAAATGCCTCATCCCTATGGGTCAAGGAGGAAGCTAAAAGGAGAGAGAAAGAAAGAAAAGCTGTGAGAAGCTCAGAGTTCCTCAGAGGGTGAGATGAGAAGTACCCGCATGATCTATGCTGGCCAAAGGGCCAGCTTTGCCAAAGACAGAGGCCCTGATGAAGGACCCCTTGTTTCTGATTTTACCGAGCTGGCCCTCATGCCTGTCTGTACTTCAGCATCTGCAGAATTTCTCAAGGCTGAGAAACCAATTTCTTCCACGCTTGGATAATTCCAAAGCAACTAAATGGATTGCTTCATCTAGTGCAAATCAGTACGAGAAATTTCAGCCTGATTAGTCTGTCTGAATGTGTAAATGTCTAAGGCAGGATTCTGGAACTAGGATGGACATCTTAACCTTGGTTACAGTACACCAAGGTAGCAGTGGGTCTCCTTGGGTGACCCTACGGTGACCACTAGGGCAGCTGCGTGTGGGATAGAAAGAAGACTAGTTAAGATCCCATGCCCTCTTGGTGAGTAAGGAGAGGCTCAGGTACAAATTAGGAGGGACTTTCATACAGTGAGTTCAGGTACAGTCTCGTGTTTTACCTACACTGTGTCACATAATTAATGCTCACGTCGAGTTTAAAGATATTAGGATGCCCATTTTATAAAAAGGAAACTGAGGAAACTGAGGCTTGGAGATAGGAAGTAACTTGCAAGGGCCTCACGACTGGTTATGGTGGAACCAAGATTCGAACCCAGATGTATTTGACTTTAAAATCTGGGCTCTTAACCATTCAATTATTTTAATATCAAAATTTCTAAGTTTTTATTCCTTTTAAAAATCAAAAACAAAGCCATAAAGACCATAAAATTCTGTATCTTCTTTGTTGTAGCAATTTCATGCCTAAGAATTTATTCTAAGGAAATAATCATGGATGTGCATGGTGATTTTGCACACAGCATACTGTTTTTTTGTTCCCCTTTTTTTAAGATCATGTCCTCTTTCGATGAATATAAAAACCCTGTCCCCACTTCAGAGAAACCCAGAATGACCACAATGTTCAATGCAACATCATTTATAGTGGTTAAAAAGAATTTGAAAACAACCTAAATTTCCAACAATAGAACATGATCCCATTGTATAAAAGACATACTGTTTTCATTTATGTCTCCTATATGTTCTGAAACAAACATGTTTTACTTTAAAATATTTTTAAGCTAGTGTGAAAAAAGAAAGTGCGGGCAGAGCTGTTCTTTCAGAAGAACCTAATACATTAAAAAGGGAAAGATTATTTTAATTAGAAAACTACAGAAAATTCCATCTACACAGAGCTTTTTCACCAGGAACACACCTGCGGTATTAAAGGCATGCTGATAATATATCCACTTGTGGCGCCCCAAAACTTACTTATTTACCTCCTAGATTGGCTAATCTGCTAGTGACCTCAAGAAAACTGTCAAATGGCATAAAGTTTCTCAGCTGTCCCAGGACTTAGAAAGGTCCCCCAAGGTCACAGAACTATACCAAGCTCCAGTCTCTCAACACCCAGGCCTGGGCACATCCCTCTCTGCCAGATATGGCCCAGTCTCCATTGATTAACCCAAAGTTCAATTCGTTCAGCAGCTAGCCAGTGTCAAGAGGTGACTTTGTAATTCTTCCGAAGCCAGTCTTTCTTTTGGCTGTGTGCAAGTAGCAGTGAACAGAAATAAAAGGGAAGGCAGTCTCAAACCGAGAGCAACAGGACAAGGCTTTTCTTCAAGCCCCCATCAATAGAATGCAATCCAAAAATAATCTCTAAAATCTGCCTGACACTATGAAAACTGATAAAACTTATAACTTATTATGACTTGTTAACATTTAATACAGAAAATTTACATCCACTATTGTTACCACCAATCACTTTTCATTTTCAAATCAGAATCTGATTGAGAAGCCAACTTAATGGGGAGAGAAATACATTTTTAAAGTTTCCCTCTAAAGACTCTGACAGCCTTTGCACTGTCCTAGAAAAACATATTCATAAGTGAATATGTTTTAAATATTATTTATGAATAAATATCATATTCATAAATATCATATCAATATTCATAAATATTATGAATGAATATCAAACTGCCAGGAAAAGGCCATGCTAAAGAAAAAGAATAATAACTGTTAATTATTACTTGTTGATTATTACACCATCTTCCCCAGAAGCTGAGGCCCCAGGTACAGGCCTCAACCGCACCGAGTGAAGCTCGAGTTCTCAGATAGGGGGCTGGCATGACATCTCCCTCAGAGAGCGCAGAAACGGTGGCCACGTGCATTCTGCATGGGCCACCAGAATGCACGAAGTTACCTGTGTTGCCCACACTTCTCAGCTCATTCCCAGCATCAGACTGGCCCTAGTTCTCTGGCATTTTGGAGATATGAGAAAGAAGACAAAATATGAAATCATAATGACAGCAACTTTTTTAGCAACGGCAGCGGTGGAGACTCCTGTGTCCCAGCAGAGTGGGTCAATCCACATAGGGAAAGCGGAGCAGAGCCTCCCAGCAGCCTGAGAGGAGGGTCAGTCCAGGCCGCCAGACTCCACCAGATCCGAGTTCCATTCCAGCTCCCCTGTCCTGGTGCTGTAACCTTGAGCAAGTGCTCACCCTTTGAGCTTCTGCACTCTTGTCTATAACATACACCCCCAGCCTGCTCTATTTTTTCCTTTTTCCAAACCAACTATCAACGTCCAAAAAAATTTACGATTTACTTAGCTGTTATGTTTACAGTTTATCACCAGTCTCCCTAATAAATACAAGCTTCGATAAGGCAGAAGATTTTTACTGGTCTTGTTCACCACTGTGTTCCCAACACCCAGAACAGCATCTGACACACAGTAGGCACTCAGATACTTGATGAATAAAAGAAAATGATAATTCTAAAACATCTCTCAGATGACTGTTAGAGTCAGATGACATAACGGAATACCTGAAAAACACAGATGGCCAATAACTCATAGTGGTCTTTCTTTCTTCCTTCTCCTCTTACACTTTCAATGCATTTTAAGGTCTATTTTCTCATTCCATGGACCTCAGAACTGGAAGGACCAAAAGGTCACATGGTCTGGTCCTTTGCCTTCAGGCAGAAAAAATTTTTGGCCCCATTTTAGAGTTGAAACAACTAAAATCTATAGGAATGAGTGCTGTGTTAGTTTCCTATTGCTGCTGTAACAAGTTACCATAAATTTAGTAGCTTAAAAGAATACAAATTTATTATCTTATAACTCTGAAGGTCAGATGTTATAAATGGGTCTCTCTAGGCTAAAATCAAGATGTTGACAGGACTGTGTTCCTTCTGGAGGCTCTAGGGGCGAATCTGTCTCCTTGCCCTGTCCAGCTTCTAGAAGCTGCCCACATTCCTTGGCTCGTGGCCACATCACTCTGACTGCTGTTTCCATCTTCACATTTCCTTCTCTGGCTCCCTCTGACAAGCACTGGGGGGGGGCCCCATCTGAGTAATCCAGCATAATCTTCCCATCTCAAGATCCTGACCTTAATCACATCTTCAAAGTCCCTTTTGCCATTGAAGGTAACATATTCACAGGATCCAGGGATTAGGATGTGGACATCTTAGGGCAGGGGGGAGGAGATTACTCGGTTTTCTCCAAAACGGCACAACTGGTAAATGACAAAGAGAGGACCACTAACAGAATCTCTCCTTCACCTAACAGAGTTTCTCCCAACACTGGAGTTACCCCTCCTCACACTCGTGTGCACACACATGCAGAGGTTATTACTGCAGATAAGAAAGCGGAGGCATCCCAAGGGTACAGGACTGGGTTGAAGGTCACACAGGGAACCTGTGCATGTTCAGGATTGGAATCCAGCCTCCCTGGTGCAGTTCTCCTTCCCCAGGTTGTGTGGCCTTCCCCAGGGTCAGCCTGAAGAAGATCGTGTCCGCAGTGCACATGCCACTAGGCTCTTGATGCCCTGTGGACCTCGGTCTTATTTTTCATCTCTTTTGGAATTTAGAGTAGCAAGTGGCTAGGCTTTGTTTCTTTAACGATGACAGAGTTCTACAATTGAAAACAAATCCCAGGAGATCAAGAAGGTCTACCTGATACCAGCCTGGCTGTTGACAACAGATGCCATAATTTAATAATTCATTTTACTATACACACCCCAGTATTCTCTCCTGTCCAGCCCATCTGTCTGAATCACTTCTGGGCACATGTCACAAAACGTCTTTATCATTAAATGAGCACGTCCTTTTGAGCACCAAACTGTAAACTCCTGGAAGGCAAGAACTATGAAAATACTTTTTAATTTTTTTTTCATGAATTCTCATCCTGTATCTCCCTCACTACAACTTCCACTGCATTCTAGAAAAATTGAACCAGGTTGGGCAGGTTCCCCCAGAAGCAGGCACAGGCCCAGGACAACAGTAGGTCCAGAGTCCGTAGGCTCCAGTGAGCTGGATCGAGGAGCACCAGGGAAGCAATGCGGATGCTGAATAGCTCCTGGGGTCAGCAGGGGATGAGGTCAAACAGATGGTTTCCTTCCTGCTCCCTGCAGGGCTCCATCGTGATCCAGGGCTTCAGGATAACCCTATACTGTGGGTGAAAGTCCTAGGGCGGGACCGGGGAAAGGTGCCCCTTTTCTCTGCCCCTTGGTTTAGCCTCTGGAGTCCATCCTTTCCTTCCAAATGAAAATATTCTTAGTATCTACCCAAATCCCTCCAAATGTCCTCCCCTAGCCCAGTCCTCTCGTGACTGCACCCTTTGCATTCTCCTGTGGGGAACACTGCACTGTCTGGGGACTAGCTGGTTGAGCTGGCTGTCACAAACCTAGTTACTAAATGGAAGATGAACTAAAACTACAGAGGTTGAACTCCCTATTAAACAGGTGGTTATAAGAGTTGTGTTGAACTAATGCACCATTTTAATGGTTAAACAATTAGCTTCACTAACATACACAACCAGTGAGCAGACAACACAGAAAAAATACAAATTGAAACTTAAGGAAAGAAATCAATAGGGAAACAACAGGACATTAAAGCTGCAAGGAAGTAAACCCCTGCCATGCATCAATACAGGAATTCAGGAAGATCTAACGTTCATATTTGACTGACTCCTATCATTGTTTCCCCTGCGATCTCCAATTCTCAAGGGACTTCATGCTCTGATCAGAAATCTTCATGTCTTGGCCCAGGGGAAGAAAGTAAGGATCCCAGCGCCTATGACAGTGGCTGCCACATACACACAAGGGTGTGGGATTGCGGCAGAATGTGAGGAAAGTACGAAGGATTCAGGGAGACGGCTGTTCTCTTCTGCACGCAGTGAGTGGTATCGACTGTCGTCCTTCGCTCCGTAACAGCACTTGTCTGCCGCAAAGCCTTCATGTCTTCCTTCTGCCTGGAAAGCTCTGTCCCAGAGCCCCAGAGGCCTCCTGACCCCCCTGTCAGGTACTGTCACATCACCTCCCTCATTTCCTTCGCGAGCCTGGTGCTCTCTGAAGTGGCCTCCTTTGCCTGTTTACGTGTGTGTCTGCCTCCCCAGCAGCCTGCTCACCAGATATCTCCAGTACCAAGATCAATGCCTGCTACCTAGTAAGTGCTCACTAAACATCTGTCAAAGTGACTGAATTAACTAATGGAAAAAGAAAGGCCTGGATGAACCTGAGATCTAGCTTAGCCTGAGACTCAGCTCCGTAATCCCAAAGCATCTGGGCAACTCTGTCCCCATCTCCAAGTACGGCTTGAGCCATCTGCCTTTGAGACCAGTTCGAGTTACTTCAAATGCTTTAAAATAATGCAATTATATTGAAAGCCATTTTCTAAGTGTTGTCACTAATATGAAGCAAACTTCACATCCACGGGTGAAAGCCTTTCTGTTCAAGGTCTTCTCCCATTCCCCTAGCCTTTACAAACACACACACACTCCCCACCTCAAGAACTCCTGGCCAGACTTTTCCAGGCCTAGTGGGCTCTGTTGCTGAACTTAATTTCTGTTCCTCCTTCCTCTAAGATTCTACCTTACTCACGTCTTTCTCTTCTTACACCTTCTAAGAAAAGCAGCAGCTCCCTGAAGAATGGATTCCGACATCAGCATTTCTGACTGAAGCTCTAGCAGAGCTGGCTGGGGCTGCAGCCATCCCTGCTGATGACCCAGGTGCCGAGGCAGGACACAGGCCACACTGCTTGGCTCAGTGGCAGGTGGAAAAAGTGCCTCCTCCTGCCCACCTGCTGGTTGGTGGCAGGGAGTGGGGAGAGCTGGCTTAGAAGGAAAAAATTCCAGCTGTGTGGGTGGCCTTGGAGCACTGCCCTTCTCCTGCTTCAAGGGTGAAGAACAGCCACTGCCCATTCCTTTCCTGCACTTACTCAGGACTTCAGCACCGATGTGTCTTCCTGATAATTTTACCATCCTCAGAGAGGGCGCGTACCCTTAGGTACACAGCTACAACCAAACAATATTCCCATCACCACCAGCACACCGGGCTTGGGGTCTATTTCTTCCAAAGTGTTTGCCACTTCCACATCTGCCGGGAGAGAGAGAAGCAGGAGGCATTTGGGGAAGTTATTTAATTCCATGTATGCCATATTCCTTTTGCTTACATTTGGGCCTAAAACAATTCCCAGGGAAGAAACTCAGAAGCAATAACTGCAGGCTGAAATTTGGAGGATACCCAGATCTATATATATCACACCACTTCATTCCTTTTACCATCAGAAAGTTAGATCCTTGGCAATTAGTTTTTAAAAATCCCTTGCCCTATTTATTACGCATCCACTAGTCCTACTCACGGACTGCGCAAAAACAAGGGAGTAAAAGGACTACGGTTGGGCCCTGGGGAGCTACCGTTCAGAACAGAGTCTACCCAAGACCCCACACACAGGAGCGGCTCAATCAGTATCTGCTGCATGACCAGGAGATGCCCTTTCACAGAATAGGACTTACCCTTAAGGAATTAGGCAAATGCCTTTCTGTTAAAATAGAAGTAACTTCCCTCCTGCTATGAATGGGTTAGTCCAATTTCCTCAAGCACAGAGGAAACCTGAGGCGACATTACACAAATCAGATTGTGTTCCCTCTACCCTCAAAACCCTCAGACGGCTCTCTATCTAACTCAGAGTAAAACCTGAGGCCCTCACCCTGCATTCTGGCCCCTAGACCTTCCCGACCTCCCCACCCCTACTCTATTCCAATTAAAAGCGCCTCCCTGCCACAGGCACATGCCCGGCTCGGGGTCTTGGCACTTGCTGTCCCTTGTGCCTCAAAGATGCCTTCCCTGGCTACCCACCAGGCCTGCTCTCTCACTACATTCAGACCCTGTTCACAGAGCACCTCATCAAAGAAGTCTTTCCTGGCCACACGACGCGGGTGTCCCCAGCTAGAATGTAAATGCCAACTGTGTTGTAGGTCTGTCTGTCCATTGTCTTCTCTTCCCACCAGAAAGTAGCTGCACGAGAACAGGAGCCCTGCCTGTTTGACGTCCTGCTGCTCCCTGGTGCTCGGACTCGCGTCTGTCACACTATAGGCAGGTGCTCCGTTACCCCGCTGAACTCCTGAACCAGTGAGAGAAACAACACCTCAGTGTAGGGAAAGACCTTGTGTTCCTAGAAAGGCAGGGAAAGAAAAGAAAGGGGCAGGAAGGACAGAGGGCCTGTCACCCAGTTTTGCCAAAAGTTGGTGACAAAATATGCTTAGTAACATGGGATTGCACGAGCATCCCAGGGTAAAACCCAATATCCAAGTGTTAATAAAGTGACACCAAGACTAGGTCAATTGGCTATGTCCTTTAGTCAACAAGCTTTTCCTGAATGCCTGGGAAGTCGTGAGTTCTTCTATGTTTGTGTGGTTCCCAGGAAAGAGGAAATATCACTCTTGCCTTCGATATTATAGTTTATAATCTTAGAATTACACAGAAAAATCCCAGAGTGAATCAACACAGCATTGAGTGGACACAGAGCAATACATACAGGGTCAGCAGAGTCGGGAAGATAACCTGAAGGATGCTTGCGAAGCTGTACTAAAGGACAGCGTGGACAGAACGTTGGATTCAAGGAAAGAACTGGAGAGAATGTTCCAGATAGATGGAATGGGAAGAGAAAAAACACGAAGAGCCCCTTGTTTCATGTGAGAGATGATGGCAGCGCAGTGATGCCGGGAAGGCAGGGAGAGCCAAATGACATGGGAATTGAGGTGCTCCTGGGTGGGTGGAAAGGGTTTGGAATCACAGGCTCAAAGGTCTGGGTTTGATGCCCCTCAAAATGCGTATTTCAATCTGAAAGTGTTTACTGAAAGCCCACACGTAAGAGAAAAATTAGTCACAAGGCAGTAGATCCTTACGCACCCCACAGGTGGTGGTGGACAGCCACAGTAACAGCAGCCAACATTTCCTAGAATGCTCCTGAGTGCAGAGAAGCACCTGTACCAGTTCACTCCATCCCAATAGCACCAGGAGGCGGGCATCGCCATCATGTGCCAGATGGGAAAACTGAGGCTCTGAGCAGCCGCCTGACCCAAGGGCACCCAGTTATAAGGGGTGAGGTCAGGATTTAACTCGAGGAATTTGGTCCAAAGCGCATGCCCTCCACTAATACTCTGTACTGCATCTCCAGACAACGGGAATTAGAACTATGATGACCACAGTTGCTTTGTGAACCAAAAATCAGGACACTCATGCTGACAAGAGATTTTTGAGCTGCTTCTGATTATAGGAGACAGTCTGGGAGTTGGCATTTGGATGCCAAGCAATAGGATTTCTGGAACAGTTCATGGGCACGAAGGAACAGAAGGTCTGAAATTAGGTCTGCCCTATAAAACGTGGGCGAGGTCTTGACCAGATAAGCACACACTTGATAAGTGACAATCCTAAGTACAGGATAGACCAGGACAGGGTACTCAAAGAGCACCCAGCAGGAGAGAAACCTGACCTGAACCAGGCACTTAGAGAAGGTTCCCCTAGGAAGCAAATGATGCTCTTAAACTCGAAGAAGCAGTAGCGAAGGAAGAGCAGTGTGGGAGAGGGCACAGTCTGGGAAGGAGTGTAAGAAGGTGGCTAATGCAGCCGGCAGGTAGGGAAAGGACCCCCAGAGCTGCATTCATCCAGGCTGGGCTTTCCTGGGTGGAGGCAATGGAAAGAGCCAAAGGGAAGAGCACTGAGGGAAGTGAGGTGAAGGGTCTGGAATCAAAGCTGGTCCAGGAGGAAAGCACAGGTCCACAAGGTCACAGGGGAGAACAGGTCTGGCCAGTGCTGACCAGGATGCCAAGCGAGAGGCTTTGGAGCTGAACAGTCACCCAGCCCACAAGGCCCAGGGTAGTATGTGAGTGTGAGAAGATGAATAGGGAGGGACAGAGATGGTCCCCTGAAATGAGAAACCGGAGTGTTGGTGGGACATCCACATGGTTTAGCCGAAACAGGTAGAGAGGAAGACTACAAGCTAGTTACCAGGGTCATCAGTGAGTCAGGGGACGTCTGGGCAGTGGGCAAGGGCTCGGAAGAGGCCAACCATGGCTCACACGCGGTCCTGCCCCCACAGTCCTGCTCTGTCCGGGCTCCGTCCCCGCCGCAGTGCACCCTAATGCTGCAGGAACAGGCACAGGCTCAGGACGACTCAGTGGCGCACGGAGCACAGCACTCCATCTGTCACCCCTGGGGAAGCGCACACTCCAGCAGCCCAGCTCTCTCCTGGGCTAAATGCCCATTTTTGCACATGTTTAGAAGAATGTGCAACTGTTCTCTCACCAACCACTGTCCCTAAAATATCATTCCTCCTAAAGTAATCTCTCAGTTTATAAGTTATGCTAATGAGGAATGGCCTCATAAACAACATGAATAATGAAATATAAGATATGAAGCTCATTTGATAAAATATTCATTAAAGGTTAAAATAAACTGGAAAAAAAAAAAGACACCGGTTTCTGCATTAGGGAAAATCCTACAGATCTGAGGAACTAAAGCATCACACGTCTGCCGTGATTCTTAAGTGTCAGTAACCACAGCAGTGGTGCTGTGCAAAGTGCTCATGTGCATGGAGTGGCCGAGACATTAAAGGTGCTCTCCAAACAAGATGCACAGGACAAAACAGTAATTGAGACCCTGCCTCCCCTTTTTCTACTTGAAGAGATCTTTATTTTTTTTCCACAAAGTAGATTAAAATCTGTTATTGATGGTTCAACTCAAATAAATCATAAGTATCTTAAATTTCCCCAACTTTAGAATGATTCCTCAGGAGCATTACATCACTTTAAGGTAAGAAAATATCTGGTTAAAAGGTCATACTTCAAAAACTAAAAGGTGAAAAAAAAAAAAAGAGCAAAAAAGAGCAAGCCGGGCTTGTGGAGCTGGTGGGCCTTTGCTGCTCTCGGGTGGGCTTTTTGCTACCTGCTGATCTGTGCGTCCCCTTGCAGCTAGACACTGGAACGAGGGGCACAGAGCCATTAGTCACCTCTAAGAATTCAATTTCTTGCCATGACTGCTGGGAAGCACGTCTCTACTTCCCCAGGCAGAGGAGCATCTCCCTTCTGTAAACTGCCCCCGACACCACACAGAATTCAAATGAAGCAGAGCTCGTCCTTGGCTACCAACGCCTGTATGACATCCACCCACCCACTAGGCTGCCATCCCAGCCACAAGCAGGGCTGGGTCTCAGTGGCATTCATGTTCTGGTGGCAAGCAAGAAAGAAGGCGCAAGAGGGTACACTGATGAATGAGTCAGGGAATGGGGGCCTGTCCCCAAGTCTATAGTGTGCCTCACAGAGAGAGGCCTTCGAAACCCAAGAGGGAAACCCTTTGAGAGCTTCGGTGAGAGAGACCACAAAGCTCTTGCCCCAACAAGTCCAGAATTCTCGACACCAAGTAATCTGTTGCCTTTGTAACAAAGAGGCATAAAAATGTGTGTGCCCTACAAGTGAAGGAATATCTCTGGGTATTTATTTGAACAATTAATCCAAAATTTGAAAATGTCATGAATGTATTTCAGAATTCTTTCTCATTGTGAAGCATACGACAAGGATCTAATTAAGTAAATTTGGGCAGAGCACCCTGGTGGGATATGCACAGCCGTAAGTAAGTGTCACTACAGAGACCGTGTACAAGCATCCCTTCAACCATCCGTTAGCCCTCCGATTAACACGGGGATATATTACAACATTATCCTCTGCTGGCTCCACTTACCTCCTGAGTTCTCCTTCTGCATTACAAGGTCTTCTCTGGGACCTGAGGAACAGCTTTTGTTAAACTAATTCCAAACACAGTTATATCTCCCTTGAAGCTCAGGTTCCCAATTTGAACTTGAGTAAAAAAATCCACTCAAGAAATGTGGTAAAAGTAAAAGAACCTCAGAATGTGGTGGTCTAATTCATGTCCACTTTTCAAGCATGAATTTTGCATCAGTGAATGTGAAATTTGCACCTCTGGCCTGCTTCTCTCTTTGGAGCTCCAGAAGCGCTTGTCCACGTTCCTGTCCAATGTGTCCACTTGGATGTTATTTTATAGCCCCTTCAAACTTAGCATGTCCCAAACTGAGTCCATGCCCCTGCCTTCCTGCCCACAACAAGCCCTTTCCTGAAGGTTTCCTAACTCAGAAAATAGCCCTAGCACCCATCCAAGCCAAAATCCAGAGAGTCTGTATTTACTACTTTTCCTCCTCTACCACAAGCAAATAATCCCAACTGCTGTTCATTTCACTGCTCAATAATTCCCGAATCTTTTCATTCCTATCAGCGCCACAGTCTAAGCCTAACATTTGCCCCCAAACAACTCAAATAACTGCATCATCAGGCTCCTTGATTTCATTCTTGCCCCTCCCCTATGTTTCTACCTGGTAGCCAAAGCAGACTTTCTAAAACACGTGTCACTCCTTTGCTTAAAACCCTTTAGTAGCTTCTCGTAGCCCTAGGACCAAGTCAAAGCACTCACCCTGGCTAGTGAGGCCCTCCATGATGGGACCCTGTGGTCCTCAAGCCCTTGCTCACTCTTGTCCAGCCACACGAAGCTCCACCTGGTTCCTTGGACACACCACACCCTGAATAATCTTCATGACTCTCTTTATCTAGCTAACGCCACTCAGCGTCCAGCCCTGACTCACCCTGTCTCTCTCAGGGAGCCTACCCTGACTCCTCGGGCCAGGTTAGGGCCCTCGTCATATGCCCTTGGTGTCTTGTGTTTGTCCTTGTATTTGTCTAATGTCTTTCGCTCCATTAGCTTATCAGCTTCATGAAGTTAAAGACAATGCCTGTCTTGTTTGGAATCAAGAGTCCAGGTTCAGTTCAGCTGTTCACTGGCTGGCAAGTGACCCTGGGTAAGTACCTCATCTTCCCTACATCTTAATTTCTTCCTCTGTAAGACAGAATTATTTAATATTAGTTCATCTAAAACAGAGGTTACTTGGAGTAACAAGGTAACAGAAGACAGCCTAAAATTTTTGAAGCTATAAAAATGTAAAGGATCATTATTACTGTTCGTTTCATAATACTAGCAGACAGTTTGCAGTCCTTATAAATATTTTTTGTGGACTATAGTGACTTCACAAAACTGAAGTGAAGGCCAGGTGCAGTGGCTCACACCTGTAACCCCAGCACCTTGGGAGGCCAAGGCAAGAGAATCATTTGAGCCCAGGAGTTCAAATAAGACCAACCTGGGCAACATAGTGAGACCCAGTCTCGAAAGAAAGTTTTTTTTTTAAAACATTAGCCAGGTATGGAGGCTTGTGTCTTTTGTTCCAGCTACTAGGGAGGCTGAGGTGGGAGGATCACTTGAGCCCAGGAGTTTGAGGCTTCAGTGAATTATGATCACCCCACTTTACTCCAGTTTGGGAGACAGAGCAAGACCCTGTCAAGAAGGAAAGAAAAAAAAACACTAAAATGGATTAATTATGCTTTTTCTTTTTATTTTATTTTAGTTTTTAAGAGACAGAATCTCACTCTGTTGTCCAGGCTGGTCTTAAACTCCTGGCCTCAAGTAATCCTCCTACCTTGGCCTCCCAAAGTGCTGGGATTACAAGTGTGAGCCACTATGCCTGGCCTGCTTTGGTATTTTTTATGATACCTGTTCTTATCACTAGAGACACTGTAGAGTGTCAAAAAAAACTTGCTGAGGAATTGTTACCTCAGAGGGAATGAAGAAAATCAAGGAAGTAGACAAGGAGCCCACTGAAAGGGATATGGCTCCCTGGGACTGAAGCTGTCTGTCTTCCAAGGGGAAACACACACACACAAGAGCGAGGCAAGGAAAAGTCCATGGAAAAATCCCTTCCTCTGCATGAATTCCCCTCACTAATACGTTTGCCGTGGGTTGTCGCCCAGCCGATGAGGAACCGAAGCCCTGTCCCTCCTCTCAGCAGGGTCCAGCTGTGTCACTAGGATGCGCAGCAGAGTTCACTCCCCCATGTTTTCCTGAGGAGTGAGTTTTCTGGCCCGTTACACACAGATCCTACGCGCAGTTTGAGGCTGACTTTGATTCTGAACCACAGCTGGAACCATTTAAATCAAACAAAGAAGAGAACAAAGGATCTGGAGAGAAGTAGAAGCTCCCAGAGGCAGGGACTCCAGCTAGGTGCTCTGACAGGACCCCGTGGTGTGGCAGTGTTGGAAGTTCTCTTCCAGGCCTTCCCACCACCTGCCTGTGTGAGCCTCGGTCTCCTCCTCTGCGGATCAAGGACGACACTGCCAGCAGTGCCTCCCTCCCTGGGAAGTTGTCAAGGTCAGACATGGGGATGCAAAAGCACTTTGTAAAAGGGACAGCCCTGCATGCTTGGGCTAGAGAGCGGCCAGTCCCTCCCCGGAGCCCCTCCCCCTGGCAGAGCAGGTTGGCTCTCAGGAGGCCCACCCCCCGCCCAGCGGGAAACAGAGCTCCCCGACAAGGACAGGTCTTCACTCCCTCCTGCTTGAATCAGGTGTTCGATTCATGTGACACCAAGGAAAGCACGTTAGGGAGGCAGAATCACAAAGCAGGCTTTGATAATGCTGTGATGAAAATAGGTCAACCTGCTTTAAGATTCAAACCTGGCCTTAACCCTGGGTGTTGTTTTTTTTTTTGGGTCAAAAAAATTTTTTTAAAACAATAACAATTCTTCTGGCATTAGGACTGTAAGTGGGCCAGCCACATCTGCTAAGAAGCAAATCTCTGCTACACACTGTTGACGAACGCCCCAGCCTGATTCCCAGTATCCTGGTTCCCCAAGAGCAAATCTACCTGAGATGACAGGCTCGGGAGGGATGCGACCCAGAAGCCTCTACGGGCAAGCACGGAGTCGCGTCTCAGCAGACTCCTCAGCCCTGTGCTTCGCCTTCCTACTTCTATTAATTAAACTTAATTTCTGAAGTAAGCATTTCGGCAGAAGCCTAGGTGTGATTAGACAGAGGCGTGTGAAGATGGCAGCTCTGACCCACATTAAAAATGAATTAGGCAGCTCAAATTGACACATCCTTTTCTTCAGAAAAAGAGAAAAAGTAAAGGAACTGGAAGCATAAAGAAAAGGCATGAATTAAGCTTTTCATTCTTCAGGGAAGCCTCAAGCACAGATGTACTTTGGGGACCTTTGTCTATTGAGACATTACATTTTTTCCTCAAGTCCCTCCACACCCGCCCACCACTCTGGATTTCCAAACCAGAACCAGGAGCCTCTAATAGAGTTGTCTTTGCAACATGGCATGCTGGAAGGCGGGTGTGCCTTGCAGACACACGTTCTTTCAAGCCTTTCCTTTCATTAAGCAAATGCAGCCAGGACAACACCTGCAGCAGTTCACTGGCCACACAGATCTTTCGGCTTCCAAGAATACTGAAGATGAGACAGTCTTTGACCTTCAAGGAACTTACAAGTTAAGGTGGGGAACAAAATCCCCAACACAATTGCAACCAGGAGAAAGCAACCAAAGGTGAGCTCCCTGAGAGCAGAGACTGCGTCTTCTTTCTTTCTGCTCTCCTGTCTCGGGACCTGTAAATACTGGGTGATAAAGGGATGGACAGATGGATGGACAGGCAGATGAACAGAGGGGTCATAAATACAATAAGATGCTAAAGACAGAAACAAGTGGTAAAGACTCTGTGGTTTTGGATAATAGAAAGAAAATGGGCGCATCCCAGAGGGGAAGAAGAACATCAGTGCAACCACCGCCGACCCAGCCCCACACCAGCACACATCTCAGAAGGCTCCCCGAGGGCAGGAACTGTGGGCATCTGCTCTCTGCCAGCACATACTAGACAGTCAGCGAGTTGTTTAATGAATGAGAATGACCGGAAAGAGGAGTGGGTGGATGAGACTAGTCACCTGGGGTGTCCTGATCCCACCCGAGCTAGGACTGCCTGCGTGGCTCACCACCCTAACACTACACACAATAGCCACTGTCGCTCCAAGACAGGTCAATGCCCTTCACTGTGCAAACTAAATGTTTTCCTTGTGCTCTTCTAAAAAGGAAAAAAAGAGTTTGAAAAACTATGAAGGGGCACACTCTTCTCCCTTGATCTTACCCATCGTGTTATAAAGCAGACCATGTCAGTTGGGAAAACAAATGACTCTGCCACTCCAGCACTTTGCAGCTCTCTGATGGGCCAGCAACTTGCATACCTGCTTAACAAAGTGCCAAGGCAGCTGCCAGTGTCCCTACCCTCCGCTAGGTAACTCACATCCACCTGGCAGAGCTTCTGATTATAAACAGAGTGCAGATTCACCAGGAAGAAAGCCCCTGAGGAGAGTCCCAACTGTGGTTTTGCAGCATAGGCCGAGCATGGGCTGCTGCCAGCACAAATCATTCTCAGGTCAAGGAGGAGGGGCTAGATGAAGTTCCCAAGCACACCCACCTCATGACAGGTGGAAAGGCACATTTGGGTCTAGCCCCACACCTGGAGATTGTGGGGCTTACGAGCCCTGTACAGAGCAGACAGCTCAGGCTACACTTGGCATGCACTGGCCAGACAGCCCTCAGCATGCTGGCAGGATGTGCCAAGGCTTGTCCCTGTGCTAAATAAGAAGGGGTCAAGCAAGGACCAGGCAGGAAGACTGACACTGCAAATGTCTCCTCCATGCAGGGTCAGCCTGAGGATCCTGAAGGTAGCTAATTTTTCTAAATAATCCACTCTACTGCAAGTCAGCACACGTGTGGATTTATATCCAGATCAAAGCTATTTTATTCCCTGAACAAACATCACAAATAATTTTCTGAGACCAAGTTCTGGGCAGGGATGAGACACCATCTTGCCCAAAAGGGGTGCACAGTCTAAGGAGATCAGTGAACTGTGCATGAGAATAGTGATGGGTTTCAAATTAAATGAAATGTTCCCCAATAAACCACACATGATTTGAGAGCTTATTAAATAAGTTTTAAAAATGAGCCTATATACCAATCTTCTTCCTCCTAGACTCCAAGGTGGATATCCTTTCAAGGGTAACAGAGACCTCTAAAAATTAGGGGGAAAAGGTGCACATACACACAAAATCATTGCACAATTTCGGGGAGTTCCCAGATCACCTGAAACTCACCAGAAGGTTTCTGAGGAGTCCATGGACCCATTGTCAAGAGCCCTGTCCCAAAGGAAAGCTGGTTGCATCAACTTGCCAGGCTGTTTGCACCAACAGCACAGGAACAGGAAAGCAGGTAGGGGGTGCTGGGAGATGACATTTTCCCAGAGTCATGGCCCGCAGAGGAGAAAAACTTAACTTGCCACCATAGAGCTCCCAGATCTCAGGATTCCTTCCTGGGTACCCCCACCTAGGGAGTCACCTGAGACCCTTCATATCTGATACTTGTTCCTCTACTTGGAATGCTTTCTCCTGCAACCTCCAAATGTTCAAATCCTAATTACCCTTGCCAAGGCAGGCTCAAATGCGTCTCCTTGCAAAGCCCTGCCTGCTCAGCTCCCTACACCTCCAATAACCATGAGAAAGGCCTTCTGATCCTGAGGATCCAAAACACATTCTTTGCCCCTCTCTCAGGTCACTGGCCACTTTATAAACCGAGTTACAATTTTCTTATATACAAGTCCTCTCTCAACTCAGATCTTTAAAGACCAAGGTTGCAAATCTGCCGCATCTTCCACAGCACAGCCTAGCTGAAGACCTTAAACATAAAACGTTTGCTGGCAAATGAAAGATTGCTCAGTAAGAGACACAGGACAGGAGCGTGAGTGTGTGAGGGAAGACTCACCTATATAGAAAGGAGAACCCTTTCTACTGTGCTTGAAATGCATGGCAGGGCAAGAGAAATGCTGGGGTATTCAAACAAAGACAAGAAGAATATACTCTCACCAAGACGAGAACCTTAACTAAGGGTGCAGAGTCTGTGCATACAACACAACCAGTGATCACCAGGAGGAGGAGCCAGATGTAGGCAGATACAGAAATTAGCATAATGTTGTGAGAATAGTCTGAAGGCTCCACTGGAGATAGCTGCTTCAAGATGTCCAGATGCTATCTTGATTCTGAGCAGTAACCACACACCTAGAGATGCAGGCAAAATTACCCAAGCATCAGGTTCTCTGCTAAAAGCACCAACCCAAGGGACCTTTTTGCATCTGCATCTTGATTTATTAGCAAGAAGAGCTGGCAAAAAGACAACAGGCAAGGTTTTGAGTCCCAGCTCTGCTACCATCCAGCCCTGAGATCCTGGGCCTACTTCTCTCCATGGGCCTAAGTTTTCCTAGTCTTTAAATGAGAATGTGGGATTATAATTCAGAATCTTTGCAGCCCCGAAGTTCTAGAAAGCCATTAAGTATTTAGCAAATATCTGCTCTGTCTCACACTGTCTAGGCCCTGAGGAAATTACACAAAAAATGTTAAGACAAGGCTCTTTCTTTTCCTGGAACTGGCCATCTACTTGGGAAAATGAGAAACCAAAACAACCGCTAAGTGTGAGGGTATGTGTTGTAATGTGTATATACCTGCCCAGAAGAGGTACAAAAACATTCCACAAGATTAAGAGTGGTCATCTCTTGGCTTTCTATGGGTAATTGCTATTATTTAAAATTTTCTGTGAATTCCAAATTTTCTCTGTTAACAAAGTAGCTTATAATTTTTTAGGTAAGATAAAGCACTTGGTTCTCAGAGTGGACGAGGGAGGAGATGCACACACATTAGCCACACATCCGATATAACAGGATTCCACCATGTTGACAAGAACAAGCCCTCACACGTGTATGAGGCTTAACTTCTATCAAGCATTTCACATCACCTTTTTTTGGGACCTGCACAAACCACCCTTGAAATAAGCAGAACAGCTATGAGTAGCCTCATTTAGAGAGCAGGATTCTGACAGGCTGAGGATACCTAGGCCACTTTACAAAGTCTCCAGCCTGCTTACGTGGCCACACCTGGACTTAGATCCAGCTCTTCCACCTCCTGGTCTGTGCACTTTCCTTTACCTACTGCCGCTTACTAACCTCATTTGCTGAACAGATATTAAATGGCTGCCATACGTTAATGGCTGTGTTGAGCACACGTGTGTGTACGTGTGTGTGTGTGTAAGAGCACGCAAGCTTGAGGACTAAAAGAACTACAATGAAGACATACATGACTACTTTTAGAAATTGGACTTCCACTGTAATTAAGAAAAATGGATGTATCCCATTCATTTATTCATTCAGAAAATATTTACTAAGTGCCTGCCATGTGCCAAGCACTGTGCTAGGCACTGGGAAATAAATGCCAGGCAAATTAGGCATGCTCTCTGCCTTCACAGCTCCTTATGTCAAAAAGGATCAGGTGGGGTTTTGAGGATGCTTTAGCACAAAGTAGTCCCTGCTTCTAGAGAAAGTCGCACTATCACATTCTACAGATGGTGAATGTCTCTTTCTACAGGCAGGTAAACAGAATTAATTAAACTGCACATTTATTTATTTGTCCAACAAACAAGCACTATTGTGTACAAGGCAAGATACTTGATACCATGGGAGACACAAAGGACGTGGCCAAGTGTCTGCCAAGCACTTTCTCTATTCACTGTGCTCGACGCTGTGAGAGACACACCTGACGGTACTGATGTCAGTGTAGCAGGAGCATCGGATGAACTCAAATACGTCTCAATTACTGAGGGCAAATGAGCAAAGCAAGAGAACTCTTGATTCTTAACCTAACTTTATGGGTCTCCCACTTATGACATCATGTATTCTTTCATAACCCTCTCAAAAAAAAAAAAAAAAAAGCAGGTATAATCCTCATTTTTTGAGCATGGCACATCTGGGTGGGACCAAATTACTCCTTCATCAAGAGGATGCACGAGCCAGAGAGAGTAATTTCAGATAACCAGTTGCAGGAAAACACCATGAGGGCAGGAAGAGCCACAGTGGTCTTTGTACCTGCCTGGTGCCCATTTTTTGATGAAAATGTGAAAAGAAGTACCAATCTGTCCACATGACTGGAGCAAAGACCTTTAGTCATTTCACAAGCCTCACCCTGGCCCCTTCCAGCCACCGGCTCCTTCCTCAATTTCAAGATGGCCCCGCACAGCACCCGGGGCCCGTACAGCACTGCCTGACCTGTGTCCTTTCAGCAGAAGTGCTCTGCCGGTGTCTGCACCAGACAGGAAACAGAACACAGCATTAAGGGATCAGGTTTGACAAGTCAAAGTCACACAGCCCTCCCCACCCCACTATCAAAGCCCTGCCTGCTGGGACGTAACTGGTCAGCAGATGGTTGAGACCCTAAGTAAGTTCAGGGCAACCTGATTTACTTGAAGGGTGTTTTTGAAAATCACTAGGTAAATACAGCTTTGCTCATTTCTATGTTAACTGAGCAAAGAAAAATAAATTCCCTCACAAATCTTTGTAACAGACAAAATAACCACTTCCAAAACCTAGGAAAGGATATCATTTCCTAAATGATAAAGTTTTTTGGTTCAGATGTCATATTCCAGGCATCTTTACTTGGAGTGCCCTATAATAACAAGGTCTTTTAAGTAAAAGAAACCAAAATAGAAAACTACTTAGGAAGATGTTTCAAAATTCAATAAGGGAAGAGAAATTTGATTATGATTAACTGAAGTTCAAGTTGTGATTTACTGTTTTTAACATGATTGCTCAGTCCATCTGTTTGATTCCAGAACGCCTCAGAATGTCTTTTCTGGTTATTTTATGTTCATTGAATGAGCCTGCCAATGTCAGCTTCAGCTTACTGTTGGGAGTGAAAATATTAAGACAGTCTTATAAAATGCAGTTTGGATTACCTGCACTATCCACAGGAGGTCACCTGCAGCCCCGGCTCAGGGAGCAGCTCTGAGCAAGTCCCCAAGTCGAGAGCTAAAGGCTAACTCTGGCTTCTCCCCCCACAGCCTGTGCGTTCAGTCTGCTGCTGAGACATGGCCCCATGATGTCAGAGGTGTCCCCCCCTCCTAATCTAGGCCCTCCATGGCTCTTTCCCACAACTATGGGAACAGCTTCCCAACTGCGGTGCCACCTCTGCTCTGGCTCTCTTCTTCACTCTGCTAGATGCATCCTAAAGCACCACCCAGACTAATAGTACAGCCTCCTCCAGACAGGCTACATAATTTGCAGGGCTCCATGCAAAATGAAAATGCAGGGCCTCTTGTTTCAAAAGTACTAATCATTTCAAAATGACAATAGCAGAACATTAAGCTGAGCATGGAGCCCTGGGCAACTGCAGAGAACACACACCCATGAAATCTGCCGAACTCCTTACTCTGGTAAGCAAGGTCCTCTACCACCTGGCTCCACTGTACCACCTCCTCATGGGCCGCAGGCCTCAGAAATCCTCATCCTTTCAGAGATGCATCCTCACCATCCCATCTCTGTGCCTCTGTTCATACCCTTCACCATCAGGAAGGAAAGCTGAGGGTTCCCTCTGCCAGGCCCTCACCGGACTGTCTGAGCACCCATGACTCTTTACGACATCTTCCTCAAATACAGAAGGGAACTGCTACATGTCTTTGAAAGCCCAGGTGCAAGCGCAGACTGGGGCATACCATGAGCATCAAGAATGAATGAATCAGCTCCCTTTCCCTCTCTTCTGCTTGGCCACTCCTTTCTTCTACCCTGTCTTGCTCTCTGCAGCTCTGCCTATAAAACCACATCCCTTCTTCAGGCTCAGCTCGGATACCACCTCCTGTACTCTCCCAGCTGGATGGAGGCCGGCTCTATTCTGGGCTCCCTAACGCTTCCCACTTCCCTGACAGCACTTGCCCATATTGTATCTCGCACCACAGGATCTATACACCTGACCCACCGCACATACCAACTGCGCCGCAGACACCCAGGAATGGCGCTTTTCACTGTTCCTTTCCACCCTCCACCCCGCCCCCCAGACTTCAGAGTGTTTTGTACGTGGTAGAGTCTCCATAAGTAATTCTTGACCGGATGACAAAAACAGATTGCATGAGATTTCCCCCTGCCATGTCCCTTCTTAAAATAGATCTTTTCAAAACACATCGAGGTGGAGGGCAAGTGAAATTAAAAGTTTATAAAAATATTAAAAGTAGAATCAACTTAATGTTTTAATTGCAGCAGTCCCCAACCTCTTTGGCACCAGGGACCAGTTTCATGGAAGACAATTTTTCCATACACGGGGGCAGGGGGTGCCAGAGCTCTGTAGCCCAGTCCCTAACAGGCCACAGACCGGTACCAGTCCACGGCCTGGGGGTGGGGATGGCAGCTTTAAAGAAGTGCCTTTGGAACCAGTATAAAGAAGCTGTAAGCACTAAAAGGAAGAGTCAGAGGATGGATTCCATCTATTGGGAATCACGTATGCTGGGAACCGCCCGAGGTTTTCTGCCCACGTCACCTCGCAGACCTCACACTCTGGGATGGCCACTGTTATGCTCTCATGTTGTTGTGTACGTCCAGCCCCACTTCTCCTGGTGGGACCCTCCTTCTCCATGGGAAATCCTTTCCTCATGTGGTTTGGGTAGAGGCGACTCCACCCTCCTCTGGCCACTGCAGGGCCAGAAAACTCTAACCCCCTGGCCACAGCAAAAAGGACAAGAACAGACTGTGCCCCCAGCCAAGAACTCAGACACCTCCATGGGATTTCTCTAACTTTTCTATTGGAAAAGCACTGCCTCTTTTGGCTGGGTTGCCACACCGGTAGGATAGGAATTTGGGGCTGCCAGTGGCCATCTCGCCACCACAGCCAAGGAGAAAGCCATGCGGAGCAACCTCTGCTAAGAGACAAAGAGAGGGCACCGTGCCGGAACTGGCGCTCTGGAATCCAACAGCACCCGCGGTCAGCCGCACCCCAGGCTTTCTTTCCCATTAGTCAGTTTGAATTGGGCCTCTGTCACTCACAACTTAGAGAGTCTGAGTGAGTACGAGGCTGCGAGAAGGCCCCAGTCATCCCACCTTACAGATGAGGAAGCCAAGCCTTAGGGAGACCCAGCAAAGCGGCCCAGACCACACAGCCAGTGAACGGTGGGGCCAGGAATTAAACTCAAACTCTCTGAGCCCACAGCTCACTACTCTAAGATAGGAGGTACTAACCAGAGGCTCCACACCTCTGAGAGCCCCTCCAGCAAAATACAGGCACGGAAATGCCATTAAGAACCGTATTGGCGACATGATTTAAAGCAATGTGCTCTTAGAAAGATCTAAAATAAACACACTCGTGAACGATGGAAGCATTTATCAATTCTACTTAGTGAATCAAATGAACCGGTATGAAAATTGAATGAAAAAAGGACAGTGATCCTTCAATCGGTGACACAGGGTAAATCCTGACTGGCCACTGCGCAGACTGGTTGCCACGTTCGACCAGGTGGTAATGGTTAAAAACAAGAACTGCTGCAGAAGCAATTTAGACAAATTCAAGAGCAGTATGAATAATGGCTCCACAATAGCTTATTAAGGGAAGTTACACACAAATGAAGCACACCCTACATCTTTAAGGTGATGGCTAGAAGGGTCATCAGGTCTGCCCACACTGACTGCCTTAGTTTCTCTCTCGGTGGCAGAATGCTGGACTAGGAAAGCCATTAGTCTGATGGAGGATGGAGAGTCTCATGTTCTTACGGGAAGACGTTATGGAGAGCAATGACTCTCTGGCTCGATGGCTTTTAGTGATTCTATACACTGAAGATTTCACCGAGAATCCTCTCATCCAGACACTGAACTTTATTTAAATCCATTTAAAATTTCAGAGGAAACACTCACCAGAAAGCTTTCAGTGGGTGCCATTTTGATTTACGAAAAGCAAACTGACCTACAAGTCAAACTTTAGGGGCCTTTTCTTATTTTTCTAAGATAAAAAACATCAGGGGCATCTTCCAAGCCCTTTGTGGGCTGCTGTGATGGAAACAGATGGCATGTGTCCCAGTTGAAAGCAGCACCCGCCCTCCGCGGGCCGTGGGCCTTATCTGAAGCCAAGACAACCAGGAGAACCAACAAAGCAAAGATGCCACAAGGACCACCAGCACTGTGTTTTGTCCAGTCTCAGTGGAGAGAGGGAAGGTTCCCACAGGACGTCAAAATTTCCTCCCAACTAAAAATTGACACTTTAGAAAAAACTAATTTGTCCATCTTCTATTTAGCCTTTTATAAGCCTAATTTTAAGAAGAGAAAAAAACTTCACCAGTTATGGGATATTTTTCCCATTTCCAACAAGATATTTTAAGCATTCACGTAGTGACTTTTGCTGTGGGAACACAAGTGTTAGCAAATATTTCAATTAACAATCCAGGCCGGGCGCAGTGGCTCACACCTGTAACCCTAGCTCTCTAGGAGGCCGAGGCGGGCGGATCGTTTGAGCTCAGGAGTTCGAGACCAGCCTGAGCAAGAGTGTGACTCCATCTCTACTAAAATTAGAAAGAAATTAATTGGATAACTAAAAATATATAGAAAAAATTAGCCGGGCATGGTGGCGCATGTCTATAGTCCCAGCTACTTGGGAGGCTGAGGCAGGAGGATCGCTTGAGCCCAGGAGTTTGAGGTTGCTGTGAGCTAGGATGACGCCACGGCACTCTAGCCCAGGCAACACGATGAGACTCTATCTCAAAAAAAAAAAAAAAAAAAAGGAAAACAATCCAACACCAGTTCTTGGCACGTGAACAACTACAAGTGTCTAGCACCCTGTAAGGAAAACAGAATTGAGTGGAGATTTTTAAAATGAACGTGACTAGTAAAAAATCTATCTGAATACCTTAAACTAATTGGTGTGTGTCTTTACTCTCATGAAGTAACAGATAATGGGCTAAAGGGACACTGTTATTTGTCCACTGGGCTGGGCAATCCTGTTAGTTCAGGTAACTCCGAATGCCTTCCTCACCAGCAAAATGCCGATCGACCCCAGAACCTGCAATGCTGTGCACCATGGCCACACCTGTGGAAATTCAGAAATTTCCTGCCAGTTCTCCTATCTTTACTAAAGGCAGAAAGCAAGTCAAACAACAAATGATTACAGCTAACAACAGAAACAAACATAATCTCAAATAAATCCAGTTTGGATCTATTACTGGCAAGACAGAACAGGAACTGCCCTGAACTCCAGTCCCGACCCCCCCAATTTCTCCCCCTCTCTGCCCATGCACAGCAGCACCTCGACACCTTCAGCCCTGACAGGTGCCTCTGTGAACTCTCCCCTGACCTCCACTGCATTCCCACCCACGCAGCAAGTTTCTCTCTCCTCGGAGCTCCCAGGCTTTCTATGCACAGCAAGGCTATCGCGTTCACAGCATCTACGCAGGAGTGGGGTATGGACACGTCTGCTGGCAGCACCGCATCATAAGCTCCTCTGGGGTCCAGCCCGTGCCTGATCCTCCCTGAACACCCCAGACCAACCATGTGTCAGCACATCCTGCGGCACAAATTCGACAGGGAAGACCCTGAATACTGAGACGTGCCTGCCTTGTGCTTCTGTCTCAAGACATCAACGGGGTCACAATGAAAAGATGCCACTGCAATGTCCCCGAGAAATCCAGAGCAGGATGTGTGACGCAGGGCGGCAGGAGCCTGTCATGTGGGTCTGAGCAGGGGTCTTGCCCTGTGGGCTTCACAGAGTTTGAAGTCACCGCAAGGTTTGCTTTGAGCTCTCTGGGCTTCTTCCTTACAACCCCAAGTCACAACAAATTGGCCGGTTGGGCATGCTTGTGTGAGTTAGTGCACGTGAATGACGCTGAGCACACGAGAATGCTCCTGTCTGCCGGGGTGAGTGTGGCGGGGGTAAGGGGAGATACTACAGCTGCCTGGGGGAGGTCTTGAAATGGTGAAGTGCACGAAAGGATGGATTTCCCATAGAATTCAACAAGCTTATAAGAAGAAATGATTAAGGGCTTAAAATAACTGCCCCCCAAAATCCATCTGTGAGAAGTTCATAGTCAATGATTTTGACCCACACTTAACATTTTGTGCTCAATGTAATCTGGTTTACTTTAGACTTAAAAATAAACACTTCCCTCCCATCAGCGGGATACTCTCCTGAGGGGCTAACAAGGACCAAGGGAGGCAGACAGGTCCTCTCAGGATGTAGATCCGGTAGGAAAGAGTCACATAATCCCATGAGCTGGAAGGCACCCCCTGGAGCTAGAAGGCATTACAGAGGCACCTCCTTGGGTACAGAAGAAGAGATGTGTATGTACACAGTGCATGTGCATGTTGGGTGTGCACAGCAGAGAGGAGGAGAGACAGGGCAGGGCCCTCATCATTTAGAACACAGACCACGTAAAACACATGCACAAAACACTGAGTATCTTTGCTGTGTGTACCAGGCATCCTGAGATGACACTGAGACTCGTCCTCTCACCTCCCTTCTCCATAGCGTAATGTAGCAGAAAGAACACTGGGCCTCTCTGTCAAGAGACCTGTATTGCAAACCTACTTTGCCAAGAATCATTCTTCCTCCTTTGCCAAGAGTCGTTCATTCAATTACTTGCTTATTCCTTGACTTTTTTTTTTTTTTTTTGAGACAGAGTCTTGTTCTGGATAGTATGCAGTGGCATCATCAGAGCTCACAGCAACCTCAAAATCCTGGGCTCAAGCAATCCTCCTGCCTCAGCCTCCTGGACTACAGGCGTGCAACACATGCCCGGCTAATTTTTCTATTTTTAGTAGAGATGGGATCTGGCTCTTGCTCAGGCTGGTCTTGAACTCCTGAGCTCAAGCAATCCTCCTGCCTCAGCCTCTCAGAGTGCTAGAATTACTGGCATGAGCCACTGAGCCCAGCATCCTTGACTCTTTCATTTCAGAAAGGTGTAAGGAGTAGATGGTGGTGAAGGTTGCACAATATTAATGTACTAATGACACTGGACTGTACATTTATAAATGGTTAAAATGGTACATGTTATGTTATATGTATTTCACCACAATTAAAAAAAAGTCTAAGAAGTGCCCACTATGTGCCAGTCACTGAGCACACATGGCTCATGCAAGCATTCATTCACTCAAACAGCACAGAGTGCCCTTGTGCCCAGAGCTATTCAAGATACTGGACATACAACAGTGAAAGAACAGAAGCAGCTCCCCTGCCCTCACAGAGCTTTCATTCTAGTGAGGGACACGAACAATAAATAAGCAAAATGTGTCATATGGTAGAGAGGGATAAGTACAAAGGAGAAAAATAAGCAGGGCAGTATGAAGTGTCAGGGGCAGGGACCACAGACAGCTTTGCTGAAAAGGTGACTTTGAATAAAGATCTAAAGAAAAGGAAAGTCAGCCGTGTAGACATCAAAATAAAAAATGTTTCTGAACAGAAGGCCTAGCAAGTGCAAAGGCCCTGGGGCAGATCAAGCCTGCATGTCTGAGGAACAGCAAGGAGACAGATGTGAGTGGAGGGAAGGAAAGGCACAGCAGTGGGAGACAGGTGGCAACAAAGGGTGGTCACGTGGGCAAGCAAAACAAACACAGGCCTTCCCTGACAGCAATCAGCACAGAAGACAACCAAAGTAATGAATAAACAATTACAAATGATGCTGTCAAGAAAACAGGTTGGGCATAATGATAGAAGAAATACGGCAGGGACTTTTTAGATGGAGAAATCAGTGACAGCCTAAAGAGGTGACATTTAAGCTAGGGACTAATTGACAAAATGAGAGTTTCCAGATGGAAAAAATATGTTTAAAAGCTCTGTGGCAGTAACTGTTTATCATTTTAAAGAAACTAACATGATGTTGATGTGGCGGAAGCATCCTGGGCACAGGAGAGAGCAGATGGGGACTCCAGGGGAGAGGCAGGGGCCACGCAGGGCCTCGTGGGCCCCGGTACAAACCCCGAGTTCTGTTCACAGAAGACGGTCTAGGAAAGGGTGTTTAGGTGGGTGACGTGCTCAGATTTGTTTTTGAAAGGTCACTCTGGCCACGGTGTGGAGAAGAGACTGAAGGCACAAAGGTGATGGCAGTTTAGATTAGGGAGGTGGTAGCAGAGACAAGGAGAAGTGGAGAGATTCAAACCAAATCCAGAGACAGAGGGACAGGACCAGTGATGATTCCAACAGCAGGTCAAAGGTGAGAAGAAATCCAAGATGGCCTCAGACTAGGTGGATGGGATGCCATCTGCGGGGACAGGGAAGGCTGGGGATAACCAGACTAAGGGGGAGACCTGGGATCAATTTTGGATGTGTCAAGTCTGAGACGGCTTTGAAACATACGAGTTGAGATGACCAGTAGGTCAGGGGCAGGGATGTAAATTCAGCAGCCAATAGCAAATTGACAGCATGTAAAGAGGGAGAGACAGACAGACAAGAGCTTAGTGACCGCAAACAAATCAGTCCATTGGCTGGGTGGTAGTTTTCTCTTTTGTAAAACCAGGGTGACGTCAAAGGCACTTCAAGAGAATTTTATGAGTCCCAATCACTCAGGGTCAGGAGTTCCCCACCACCTGTTCCTAAAAAAGACAAGGATATTTTCCTGCTTAGGGACCATGGTTAATTTGAACACACACCTGCAGCTACAATTCCTATGGAGAAGTGTGGCTGTCAACCTGTGAACAGGACAGTGGTGGCCCTTCCTTTTCCAGCTTGCCCACCTCCACCTCAGCCTCTCTACCAACAGGGAACCCCTCATGACTAATATGAAAGGCTTGTGTAAGACTGCGGGCTCTTGGCCAAACACTCGCAGCTAGTACTACCAATTATCGACGCCATGGTTTCCAAGTGAACAATCCCGGGAGCTGAGCAAGTGAATGAACGCATGACAACTCTCTCCAGCCATGCCACTGTCCCTGCCCCACGCATAATCCAAAGGTTTGCGTTTCTGTGGATGGGGGAAAGTACTTGTGAATGCTGTCAGGTTTTTCTCTGTCTAAAGCCTCAATCTCCTTCTCCTTCTCCTGCATAATCACCCATCAAACCAAACCACATCACCAGAGCAGAAATTCACAGCCAAAGATTGCCCTCATCAACTCATCTCCAAAGAGTCGGACACACACAGAAAAGTAATCATTCAAACACTTCTTCACAACAAACTTGGTCCTACAATTCCTCTGCTGCCCTCACAGCTTAAGAAGCCCCACCTTGACCCGAAGCCCCACCTTGACCCAAAGCACACAAAGCACCCAAAATCCTAAGTGGCAGACAAGGACGTGTCGTAGGGATAATGGGCTGGGTTCACAGGGAAGCTGTCAGACAATCAGTAGACTTTCCCCACTTCCCCCAGAGGAGGGTATGGACTGGCCTGAGAGCCACTCACTCATCCCTGGCTGGACCAGCCTCGTAAACTGCATCACAAGGCACGATCTGACTCACCTTTCAATGCCCAGCTCCAATCTCACTTTTTTCAGGAAGCTTTCTTTGACCATTTTTAGCCTTTGTTAATCATTCCTTCTTTGAAATCACAGTACTTATATTTATCCCATTCGTTTGGCACTTACAACATATTGCTGAGTGATATATGTTAGACTGTACCTTGCACTTAATATTTTGTTCTTGCACTATTTAACAGTGTGAGTCTATGTGTATATATGTGCACATGCAAAGACATGTATGTTTGCATATACTGTCTCAAAGTCCATGCTCAACCTCCTCTGAAGGAGGGCCATTTGCAATTCTTCTTCCCCTAAGCGGGTACAAGCAAAATGTGGCTACTATTGACAACCCGAGTTCAAGGCCAAAAATCTCCTTTAAGATACTTTTAAGCCTCTGCTGAGTTTGTATTTAGTATCATCACCTCTACTTCCTATAGCTTTACCTCAGGGCAATCAATACAGGAATTCAGGTAAATGTCATCAGATCAAAGACAAGTAACCAAGTACTTATGGAGCGCTCACTGTACACTTTGTGATTATGCTCAGCGTACATATAAAGGCATTTTAGAAAAAGCCCTCCCTAAGTTCCTTTCTCATTAATTAGAAGATTCAATTCCTCTGGAACATTCCATTCCTAAGCACTTCAGTTAAGTAAATTTTACTGAAAGGCAGTCCTTGAACTTTGGAGCAGAATAAATTCCTGAAAAAGACTCTGTAAGTTGAAATGTAAATCAAACCCAATATCTAACTTTTACCACAGAAACAATGTTATATTAGACAATTATGTTCTTGACCAAAGACCAACTGCCAACAATTTAAAAGGAACAAGTGTAATTTTTTTATTTCAAAAAGTTTTTAATTGCAAGCAATCCTAAAGATCATGTGCTAAGGGCAGTAATCCTAATAGTTATCATTATTGAACACCTATTATGTGCCAGGAATTATGCCAGATGCATTCCATATATTCAGCATTTAATTCCTCCCAATAGCCCTATAAACCAAATATTTTACTTATTTAAAAATGAGAAAACTAAGGCAAGGTTGCTATGTTTTGACTAAGGCTCTGTAGCTATTTAGTGGCAGAGAAAGAATTCAAACTCAGAGGTATCTGGGTCTAAAGTCAAAGATCTTTCTACTACCCCAAACAGCCTCCCCAAATCAATCATAAAGCGTATATTTAACACTGCATACTAAATGTCTTCCAGGAATTAAACAAGGTCATACAGAAATGATCATATCATTGTATGAAACAGATTTAGTAAGAGAGTTCCAAGACAGAGCCCTCTCTGAGCACCAGAACGGAGAGTTGAGGCAGGGTGTGAGAACAGTGAATTATTAGAGTCTCCACTGTATAGGGAGACCTAACACATCCACTCCTTCAAAAAAATATTTATTAAGTACCTACGACATGCCAGGCACTCTTCTAGGTACCATGGATACAACAGTAAATGGAGTCCTTCCTTGTGGAGCCCACGTTCTAACAGAGAGCGGAGATGACACCAACCAACCAACAAATACACCTGCAGCTGGTAAGTGGTGGGAAGGGCAGAGTGGGCAGGGAGTGGCGTGGCATGGCGTGGCGTGGCGTGGCGTGGCGTGCCTCTCCAAGCACAGGGCGATACATGAGCCTGGAGGGCAGAAGGGAGGCCTGAGCTGGAGGTGTGTAGATGTTAGCTTCCAGAAGGATTTGAACCCCCAGATGGGGTAAGATCGCTGAGGGAGTGAGGGCTGAGAGAGACAGGAGGAGGTCCAAAGACCATATCCTGCAGTGTTGCAACAGGAAGAGGTGCTGGAGGAATCAGGAAAGGAGCCTGAGAGGCAACAACAGTGGGGCTGAGGGACACCAGGGAAGTGTGGTGTCCTGGGAGCTGTGAGAACAAGCGCTCCGAGGAGGGAGGGTGCTATTGGGGCAAACACGTCAGAGGAATCAAGTACAGTGATTCCTGTACTTGATGAACACTGGGTTTAGCAACATGAAGATCATTAGTGATCTTAATGAGAGCAGTTTTGGTGAACTGGTGGGAGCAAGAGCCTGATGGCAATGACCTCAAAGAGGACTATGGAAGAGGAACGGGCAACAATAAACACGGAAAATAATTTGAATAGTTTTGGCCATAGAGAAAAGAGAGAAACAGCTGCAAAGGGATCAATAAAGGGTCTGTTACCGAAATGGGAAAAATTAACAATGGTGTGTCGGTGTATTGACTGGAACGATGCAATAGAGAAGAACAGGCTGACGGAGCAGGAGGGAGGCAGGAGGACCTCGCTGCCATGTACTTTGACAGGCAAGCCTGGATGCAGCCTGGCGTGCACGTGGAGCAGTCGGCCTCGGCTAGGGCGGGATGGCCGTCCGTGGGAACAGGAGAGGCAGCAGCCCCTGTGAACACAAATGCAGGCAAGTGGCGGACGTGGTAGTGGGAGTTTGTGGAACTTCTCTTCTGGTGGCTTCAGTTTCCTCTGGGAAATGGAAAGTAAAGCCACGAGCTGAGAGCAAGGATGGGAAGGAGGTGGGGGAGGTTTCCAGAGAAGAGAATATAAGAAATCACTGTCTAGAAATGAGAAAGAGAATGGATTTGACCAACGTAGTACCATTGCCAGTGGCATTAAGTTCTCACTTGAGGTCACCGATATTTTTAAAGACACCAATCTTCATAGCTGAACAATGTTTCCAACCATGGTTAGCTGCTCCAGTGCAGGTACGTAAGAGGGTGAAGAGCTGCAGATAACCAAGTCTGGGGTCTTGCCAAGCGAGTATGCCATGCTACCCAATCATCTTATTTCCACAGAACTTCATCATCCACAAAGAATCACACTAGCTCATTGGATGATGATGTCCGTGACGTGTCTGCCTCTGTCAGGGGAGGACACAGAGGCTCAGTTGGGTTAAATGACCTACTCACGATCACAAGGCTAGTTCTTCTGATCCCCAACCCAGTGCTGTGCTGCTCCTTTCAGTCAGAAAGAAACCCATAACCCAGAACTCACTCTCCAGGAATTCCTGGTGCAAGCCTGCCTTGCAAAACTAGCAAAAGCCTTGGCTTGCTTCTGCCTAAACACCATCCAGCCCCACTCCCAGCCAGTGTACACAAGACATGTCCATGACTACATAGAGATTAAGCCCTCAAGCTCTTCACTGCAATTAACTATTTATTAGTGAGGACATTCTGAACGGTGGACTTTTGGCCTCATTTTTTATGAATACAGGGTTTTCTATGAGCGGCCCGTTGTCTGCCCTTGATCTTGCATTAATCCTAGAAGAGTAGGTTCTCACTCCTCTGCAATCAAACACTTGAGGCTTAAACTCTGGTGAAGAGGGAGTAGGAATATAGCTCTATTGTAGAAAGTGTTTGGATTCTTTAAGGTCACAAGGGCACCTTTAAGTGAAATAAAAGCAGTAATTTACTCAGAAGAGACTCTGAGGTCTGACATTTATGAACCCCCAACGAGGAAATGGGTGTGTGTCTTCTGACACCTTTTGTTCAGTATCACAGGAGGTTAGGTGAGCAACAAGGGCTTTTACATGATGAGAAACTGTTCCCTACAGATCACATAGGATAGTATAAATAATTCTTGTAATTTTAAAGTATAACTTTGGACATCAATCATAATAAATTTCACGTAAGCCAAAGCTCACTTCGGCGATGAATGATCAGTGAACACTTGCTGACTGTGAGCACCAGTGTCAGACACCATGCTAGGCACTAGAGATACTGCAGCGACCAAAAAGGCCAGTCCCTTCTCTGGTCAAGAGGACAGTTAATGGACTTCTCTTACACGTACTCAGGAAAAGACGTGGAGGAGTTCAGAATGGAAATGCTACTTCAGCCAGAAGTTTGCATAAGAAATTACAGTGCTGCCTAATTTGCTGCTCTGCTCCTTGGGGAGGACAACTGCTACCCGCACCCCTTGTTAACAGACAGCTGAAGAGTCTACCGTGAGCAAAGCAGCATGCACGGCTCAGTGCTAGCTCCGAAAGAAGACAGCAGGGATGACAGAAGGGAAAAAACTTACGACAGACCCTCGTCTCGAGTCACTTAGCGTGTAATGGAAGAAATACCCATGAAAAGAGCTGCCTAAGTGGTGCAAGTGCTCTGACAGGGAGGCAAGCAAGATGCCACGGGAGCTCTCGGGGACGGCCAGCAAGCTGGTGGGGGAGCAGGAGCCTGCTCCAGTGGCCCTCTCCACCCCCTCTCAGCCAACAAACAGCTATCAGGTGGCTCCACCATGCCAGGCACTGTTCTAGGCACTGAAGACACAACAGCAAGACAAAGTCCCTGTCCGCAAGGAGATGACTTGGTGTATGTATGTGCACACGTGCTCAGGTGCAGGGGGAGCAGACAAAGAATGTGTGTCAGGTGCCACGTAGGAATCAGGCAGAGTAAAAGGGGCTGGCCAAGAGGAATGTGGGTGCTATTAAATATTATGGTAGGAGCTGGTCAGGGAAGACTTCTCTGAGATGACGACATCTGAGCAGAGACCCGGATGATTGGGAGCAAACCAAACATACACCCCGGGAAGCACAGTCCAGGCAGAAGGAAGAGGAGGGCAAAAGCCTGAGGTGAACGTGTGCTTGGCATTTTGAAGAACAGCAAGGATGACATCGTGGCTGACGCAAAGTGAAAGGAGATGTTAGTAAGAGATGGAGAAGGAGGGCACTGGCAGATTGTGTATTCTTTGGGCCACGGTAAAATCTTGCTGCAGCCTGAAGGCTGAAAAGACTTTGGACTGACAGGTTTTCTGTAGGGAAATGTCTTCCTATTGTCTGGCAATGCTCAGAAACAGCACTTATAAAATATTCAAAGTCTAATCATTCTTCACTTTGGCCAACCATGTTGGGAAAGGCTAAGATGTAGAGTACTGGTGTTATTTGAAATTCGGCTGCTACAGTGTAAATACTACTTCCTACCGAGAGAAGGGTCACGGCAGAGAGCGGTTTGTGCCTGAATAGGTATATTACCCATTCTGTTTTATATTACTCTGATATAACACCAGGGAGCAGAAATATTCCCAGTGGAGACTCTAGGTGTTCTAGCTCAATTCCTCCAAAAAGAATCAGGACATTAAGTACCAAATCATGTATCAGCTATCTAAGACCAGCTGGGTGCAGTTGCCTCTTACTTGATAAATAAGGCAACTGAACCATAAAAGATGCATTATCTTGTTTTTTGCCCTTATGGAAACATACTACCCAAGGCTCCACATCCCTTTTGAAGTTCCTCAGCATGTTTTCTGGAATTACCAATGTAAATGAAACAAAACAGAAGAGACTATTAATCTATTGAACTGATTTTCCTTTCCTTCCCCCTTCCCTCCAACACGATTCAAAAGCTTTCTACAAGTCACTACATGGTAGGTAGGCATTTGAGGAGATGTTTCCCACACAGATAAATAGAACTCAAGTCACTCAAATGAAACTGTGTCTGCTTAACTTTTAGCAAGTAAATGCAACAGTAATGACAAATCATTTTCTCAAAGCCCAATATGTACATATACTGCTATGGCCAAAAATTCTCCTGCCATTTTGCTTTCAAAAACCAGAAACTTTAGGCCGGGCGCGGTGGCTCACGCCTGTAATCCTAGCTCTCTGGGAGGCCGAGGCGGGTGGATTGTTTGAGCTCAGGAGCTCGAAACCAGCCTGAGCAAGAGCGAGACCCCATCTCTACTAAAAATAGAAAGAAATTAATTGGACAACTGAAAATATATAGGAAAAATTAGCCAGGCATTGTGGCGCATGCCTGTAATCCCAGCTACTCGGGAGGCTGAGGCAGGAGGATCACTTGAGCCCAGGAGTTTGAGGTTCTGTGAGCCAGGCTGACGCCACGGCACTCACTCTAGCCCGGGCAAAAGAG